>CAWUFW010001369.1:737500-807500 GCA_963921515.1 Calotriton arnoldi | reverse complement strand
TCTGCGAGGACCTTCAGTTTGGTCTTCTGCACTCGCCTCCCTCAGGGTGGCTTGTCTTTTGCGAGCCTCCTCTTTCACTTCCTCCCTGGCGGGATGATTCGTCTGTTTCTTGTTCCACCCTTCCTTTCTGGTGCTTGGACGGTGGGTTTACATGCCTTTCTGCGTCCCTCCACCCTGGTTGTTCCGGTGTGGGGTCTACTCATGCTCTTCTCCCTTTCTCAGTGCTTGGGGTTTTCTGACTTCTCTGGGTTAGGGTCTCTTGGCTGTGCCTCAACCCTTGGTTCTTTACGGGGGATGCAACGCTCCTTGGTGGTGTTGTCTTGGGGTCCTTTGTCGTTCCTCCCCTGTTCCGGCTTGTTGCCCTTCACTGTTATAGCTTGTGGTTGCAGAAGTCTGTCGTCTGTTATGGCATTTTTCACCTGTTTCTTCTGTCTCCAGGGTGGCTATCGCTTTGGCTTTGCAGGGTTGCTTCTCAGAGGCGGTACTCTGCTCTTTCCCTTACATGCCTTTCGGTGACAGTGCCTGGCACTGTCCCTCATGGTGCTGTCCTTCACCATTCGCTTCTTCCCTTTGTTTCACTGCTTTTCGCACACTGTTCCCATGCTTTCCCAGTTTTGTTTGTGATGGCTCCGCGTTGTGGCGGGGAAAAGTTCTCCAAGGAAAACTGATGTCAGCGTGCCGGGGTGGGACTTATGTGACCTCGCTGACGTCACGTCCGCGGACAGCGTCAGGGCGGAGTCGTGTGGTGCCACGCCCCCACCCCCCCCACCACCACCCCCCCGCGGCACGCAGGGATGCTGTGGCAAAATTTTCCGGATCCAGTCTCACGCCTGGGGATAATTCTACGTTAAGTAATCTGCGGCTAGAATCGTCTCTACCAGATACATCGTTACCGAAGGTAAGTAACTTGTACGTCTCTACCAGATACATAGTTCTTTACTAGGATTTGGTGATTTCTTGGCTTCCTATTGAAATGCTAAGTCTTAATAAGTGTTCGATGTATGCATTTAGCTCCTTTATATCCAAGCGGCTTTAATCAGTCCCATCTTCCCAAAATGTTGTGTAGCCTTTAAGGGGTCATTACAAATGTGGCACCAAAAATGGCAGAGGTTTTGTAAAATCACGATGTTCAGTGTTTTTTAATACTCCTAGACCTGCCTTCTGTGCTTTTCTTTCAGGCAAAGTTGTTAGTCTTCAATAAAATTAAAACTCCCCCTTTCATTTATTTGCCATTTCTTCACTGAATATAGTTTGTGCTAAAGCAGTATACATCCTGTTCATTTACCAAAATTGACCTGTTTAATTCACAGCTAAATAGAAAATAAATTATGCCAGTGTCCTTAACATACCAACCATGTTTACATCCAGCAGCCACCCTGGTTTCAAAATAAGAATTTTATAAAAATGTTCTATTCAAAAGTGCCTAAAACAATATCACCGTGGCCAAGTCCCAAAGCTTCTATTTAGTAGTTATTTGTAAGCTTAACCTATTATAAATTTTATTACTGGTATCTGACTTCTGTCTTTTAAAAACAAAAAAAAAAAAATTCCGAACATCCACTCGTAAACCGGCATGCATAATGGTAGCCCACAAGTTATAGAATGTCTTACACTATAGCATTCAGTTCATTGGTCATAGTGTCGGTGTCATTTGAAACAAAATGCTGCTTACGATGGAAACCGTATCTTCCTCAGGATGCTCAGTTGTCATCAAGTAGCCTGGTTACTGTTATACAGTGCATCTGTGTATGGTACAACCTCCAGAGTAGAGGTGCCTCCATGATACGACTTTCATACAGGGGTAAAAAGGTACCTCTCTTGTATGTTTAAGATTAAATTACAAATCACAAGACGTAGAGTCCCAACGTAATATTTACATTTTCTCAGATTGTCTCCGTTGGCCCCTGTCTTCATATCGTTTCTCTTCTGCAAAAAGAAATGTACTCTGAAATCTCCACAATATATCCCTAGGTGTATTTTAGCCAAACTTGATTGCTTTCTGAGGTGCTTTTTCTTCTCCTCGAGATTCCCCATGCTTTTGTCCTCCTTTTTAGGTCTCGCAGACCTACCGTTGGAGCGCGCATGCGCTCCTCGCTCTGCGAGGCTTATTGTCTTCGATACGCTTTCAGAAGGGGACTTGAAGCCCCGCCCATCATTGCCATTGGCTGGCGTCATCATTTATGCAAAACGCTGGCCTCCGATTGAAAATGAGGCTTTTTTTGTTACCGCCCTGTCTCCTTTTGGCCCCGCCCACCCGGACTGGATCTTTTACTTGCGGCATTATACAGTCTCCTTCAATTACTCTATGAGCACTTTTTTTTTCCTCATTCGCGCAATGGCGACCGCTTGTCCTACAATGGCTCTCTGCCTGGCCCTTACACCAAATTGTTCCGCTCGCGTCTTGCCTTGCAACAATAGCTCGGTTTTTATACAGCACTTGTTATCACATTGCTTCTGCTTCTTAACGCTTTTTTTTATTTTTTTTTATTTTTTTTTTAGGAATTAGTCTGTGGGCTCCAAATAGTGTGTGCTGCTTTTACTTTCCGGGCGCGTACTGTGGTGCGCACTTCATCCGCCATCGGACACGCACCCTTTTAAAATAAGTAAATACATACGGCTCTGGTGAACAATGACAACAATAAACCTCAGGGGCGCTTATTCCGCTGTCTGGTATTTTATTGTTTTAAATGGATGCCTCTCACTTTAGCAGTGTCTCGACAAGCAATGGCCTAACAGCAATATGAAGACTGCTGGGTACAGTGGCTGTCTTTGCCCCAGAATGGAACGTTGCAACAGCTTCTCTGCTGCAGTGCACGCTGGGTACAAAGTGCACGGAGTGATCCTGAATCTCCCTCGTTTCTATTAAGGATGCCCGCTCTACACAGATCTATTTGCCGGAGGTCGGTGTCTTGGTGTCTGCACACGTCATCACTTGTGCGGGGGCAGCAGTACAAAACCAACCCTGAATAGGCACACACCGGCTTCACTTCCAGCTGAGTGACACTTCCACCGGAGTCCACAATTGAATTGAAGCTTCGTGTCGAAGGAGTTCTGGGGCTGCTCCTGTCAGCAAACCGCTTTCGGAGGTAACTCCACTGACCTGAGCAATTATAACCCGGAGGGGGCAGCGGAAACAGCCAGGGAAAGAGAGAGAAGGTCCGAGAGATGTGAGATACTCGCTGGACATCGGTGGGAACCCCGAGGGAGGGAAGAAGGAATAAGGCAGGGACGGAGATACGCAAAAAGTGAAAGTTGGAGCAAAAACAAGGCGCTTTTGCTTGTTTTCAGTGGCATCGATTCCAGAGTTGGTAAGGACAGGATTTTTCCAGGGTGGGCGGCTACCTTCTATTTACCCGCCTTCACTCATCGCGTTCAGTCATGCGGTTTTCACTGCAACGGAACATTTATTGGTGTGAGGAAGAAAAAATGTATGCTTTGCATCAGGGGTTTCCACGCGGGGTGAGGGGGAGCAGTTTTCTAAAATGAATGTTTCGGCTTCACACTGCCCGCAGGTTAGTGTAAGCCAAATTACGCGCGTTCTCTGTCGGTAGCCTGCTGTGGATTATCTGGCGAGATCTTTTGATCTCTCAATACTGAGCCTACCCTACATATACGGCTGTTGGTGCCAGAGTGAGAAGTCTCTGCATACTTGTCTTCGCTTCAGGACTTTTCACCTGGGTTGCTCACTCACTTAATTGTGGCACAGCTTGAAATCGACTGTAATGTAGCCATAATTACTCTATGTTCCAGCCTTATCTAGAGCGCAGTGCATGCATTTCAGGAATTCTAGTTCACTTCTGCCTTTATTTGCTGGTCGGTGATTTTTGTCTTTGAAATAGGCAGCGTGCTCAGATTGCTCCTGTGGGGTGATAGCAATTGCCTAGCAACCGGTTTGTAAGGAGGCCTGGAATGCAGTTGGCACCTCAAGAAATAGGTTCCTGTTTCAAGTCTGGGATATGATGGGCGAGTCCTTCCAATCCACTATTTAATCGAAAAAATTGATAAAATCAGACCTAATACATTACATAAGCACCAGTTACGTTTACACAAGGACACATTCATATATATATATATATATATATATATATATATATATATATATATATATATATATATATATGTTAATTTTTTTGGGTAGGCGCGGGAGATTACGTGATTTGCGCACACTCACAGGATGTTGAGTCAACCCCGAGGCTCGTACCTTGGTTTCCCAGCTCCAAAGTCGGCAGTCTAGCCGTGAGCCACATCCTGTAGCATACAGTATGAGAACATTTTTTTTTGATTATTTTTTATTAGATTTTCCAAGAACGAAAATACATTGGTAGCAAAATCAGAAGCATTATTCAAATACAGTATGTTTAAAGACGACAGACTCAAATTGTAATTGCGGATTGATCATCGGCCCTCATAAGATTCATAGACATAACCCGTTTGAACCCTTTAATCTGGCTGCAAGTTAAACCATTTACCCCAAATTTTGCCGAAGAGTTCGGGACAACCACGGGCCTCGAAGAGGGGCTCCTCCTGGGTGCCACACCAGTCCACACCTCGCCTCCATTTCCGCATGGTGGGTGGCTTGGCCTGAGACCAGAGCGCAGCAATATCACGCTTCGCCACTGCCGTTCCCAAGAAGCGCTTATTAGCCCGGGATCCATTGAGGCCGTCAAACACCCCCAGGATCAGGCGTATCGGATCATGGGGGACATCCCACCCTAAGGCTTGTGTAAGTTCACTTTCTACCTCCGCCCAGAACTGCGCTAAAACGGGACATTGCCACACCATGTGGAAAAAATCAGCTGGAGCGTGGCTGCAACGTGGGCAAGACGGGGAGGGCCTCAGGTGGGCGCTGTACAGGCGTGCTGGGGTGAGGTATGCCGCGTGGAGATAATAAAGTTGGACCAGACGCAACTTGGAGGAGGTAGTCAGGGTCCTAGGTGCCATAAGGGCGTCCCTCCAGTCCGCGTCTTCCAGGGGGCCCACCCAACCCTCCCAGCGGGCCCGAAGCCGGTCTAGGGACGCGGGGCCGTTATTCACCAAGGAGCGATAGATTCGTGACACTCCCCCTCTGCCCAAGCCTCCCATCATTACCTGCGCTTCCAGGGGACTGAATTCGGGGATTGAGGTGGGTGATGGAATGTGAGCCCGAATGGCATGCCTTAAATGTAAGTACTTGTAAAATTGGGAGGAGTGAAGGGAATGTCGGTGTTGTAGGTCTGCAAACGATCTGATATGATCCCCCACCCAGATGTCTCCCAATAACGAAATCCCAACGTGGTCCCATTTACGGAAGCTCTGAAGGGACGAGACCTCGCCCAGCCACGCCCCACTCCAAAGAGGTGTATGTCCGGTGAGTTTCCGGTCCCACTTTACGTGACGTAGGGCGGTTCACCATGCCATAAACACCGTTCTGGTGACGGGAGGAAGGGCCTGTGGTATGGGGCTCCCATACAGGCATGCCTGGATCTGAGCAAAGTCCGTCGACCGGATTTCCACCCGGTACGCCGGGTTGGACCAGCCGCCCGCGAACCAGTCGTGAATCACAATGAGCCTCGTGGCCAGGTAGTAGAGGTGTAAATTGGTCACCCCCATTCCCCCATCATAGGGGGGTATGCGGCAATGTGCTAAGGACATGCGTGGTCTCCCCCCTCCCCACAAGAATCGGGTGAGAACACCGTCCAATTCCCGAAACCAACTGCCCGGGAGGTGAGTGGGCACATTTTGTAAGATGTACAGGAAGCGGGGGAGGACCATCATTTTAAAGAGGGCACTCCTACCAAGGGGGTTGAGAGGGAGGGTTTGCCACCTTCTGAGGTCTGCCTTGGCCCTGGGTGAGAACATTTTTACGAAGCAATAAAATTACGGGCTTCATAAACACAAGTAAATAATAAAATAAGCAAAGCATTGCATAAGTGAGTTTATGTATACACCCACTTTTTAAATATAAGAATAAACTTGTTAGGGGCTTAAAAAAAATCCTGCCACATCTTGGCAGTGTAAGCAAGTATTAAACAGATTAGCTGGGAACCGGAGGCCAGCAGGCCGGTCTGGGGCAGTGAGACAGTAACACTTTTGTTGGAAGAACCAATAAAGAACTCTGCAAAAAGAACTATTATTTCAAACACTGCACAGCTCTACAAGTAAATATGAAACCGGGAACTTCACTACACACCACATACACTCCATAACACATGGATAAAAGACATTGTCATTTACAACGCCAATAGCTCTAACGTAAGCAAATGCGAGACCTATTGCATTTCCAATGCTTGTTCCACTAGGTGGTAATGTTTCTTCACTTATTCTAACCCATATCCTCTGCTTCGTTCCCAAGTAATGTCCAGGTTTCAAGACCTATAGTGTTTACAGTAAACAATTCTGAACACAGTTTGGTCTGTTCCCAAGTTACTGTCAAACTGGGAATGTATGATTTCTCCCCTGGCTGCTGACCTAGAAATTCTTCTGCCAGCTGGTACTGTTTAAACTTATGGCTCAAGAAATAATCCTTTCTAAAATGCTTTATGGAATGGTCCTGTGAGCGACCTGGTTGCATTTTTTTGAGTCATTCGAAGTGCTTTAGCCAAACACCTTAATACATAGCTTCAAACCTCATCATCGTGACATACAAACACACCAGAGCCTTCCGTCCAACCAGTAGAGCAAAATGTTGTCCCAGGTAGGGTGCCATCCAAAGAATTAGTGGGTTAAAAATGCAGCTACTGAATCGGAAGTTAGATAACCAAGACCAACAATATACAACTAAGCAAAGGCTTTTGTGATGCTCAGAGCTTTCCATGGATGATCCAGTAATATTAATGAGAAACCCTCTGTTTAGTTGGTAGTTGTCACACCACCACTGTGCAGGAGTGAGACCCTCCCCAACACCCTCCCCCTCTGGTCCCAAATTCATTAGTGTTGGGCAAAGAAGCTAAAGCATGGAGAAATCAGACTTCAGAATACTTCTTTGTCCATTGGACAGATGTACTCTTGTATTATCATTTATATAGAGCATCGTACACCTTATGAAGCACAGTAACTGGGAAGTAGCCTGCTGCACTATTGGGCATTAACTTTTTGGGAGGAGTTTTGAATTGCAATGTGGCCTATGGGATGCATGTTGATGTCCGAGTGATATGAGTGGTGCTGGTAACCGGTCTTTGGCCCGTACTCTCTGGTGTATCATGATTGAAGATGAGATCAGTGACCAATAGACATGTACTGTATTCAGCATGCCATGGTAACAGGAGAGTGACTGATGGCATGCACTGGATACAGGCAACCATTGTCTGTGATGTTACAAATTTGTCTGAGGGACGAGGTGTAACCCACGTGACTATAAAGAAGAAACTCCACAATAGTAAATGTTCCTTAGTGTCTTCACAGGAGTTATAAGGGGCATTTCTCAGATGCAAGCTGGTTAGAGGCAGGATGGCGCCAAGATTGCAATGTGGGCTGCATGCTCACAACAAAGTATTTAGTCAAACAAGACCAATACGTTTAGTCACCAAGCTAGCTGTAGCCGAATGCCTAGCCCCTACAAAAAGCACTCACCAGAGTTATCAATGCAAGTCATATTTTAGATTTCGCTTGAAAGCATTCATCCAGGATTGACAGGAGGAGCGCCAGTATGCATGAGTTGCTCCATTAGAATATGCCATATAGCACCTGTCCAAGAACAAAGGAGCTGCCCATGGTGTGCTGTGTTTACAGGCTATCCGGATAAATGCCCTATGGGGTCCATCCAGGAGTGACTGAGAGAAACAGATGGTGTGCACTGGTTACAGGCTGCCCGAATAAATGCCCTGGAGCACCTTTGGAGCAGCTCGCAGCTCGCAGCATGCACTGGATACCAGCAGCCAGGGCCTAGGGTTCTTCCAGGAACACCATTGCAGCAGCCTACTGTTCGCATTGTTTACAAACAGCCTGGAAAATGCTTGTAGAGTCAGTCTCTGGTGGTAAATTAGGTATCTGGTGCTTTTAGCACTGATGTTGGTAGTACGGTAATGCCATGGACGAACAATGATAGGTTTGGTAAATTAAAGTAGAAAGGCATTTAGGAAGAGATCGGGTGAGATGGTCAAAAAGCAAGGCTTTTCCTGGAAGTAACAGGGAAGACACACTCCTCCTCTCTCTCTCGTTGGAGGAGAAATTAAGGGGGTATGAAGGTAGAATTCCAAATGAGGATGAGAGGGTCTGGGGATTGGATAGCCTGTATTCATGGCTGAACTTTGGTCAGTCTTGAATGATACTATGCAGTAGTTGGTCTTGGGGTGTGGAATGGGGAAAAAAGAGCCTAGGAAAATAGCAAAAAGAGGTCCAAACACAATTGCCTAAATTCCTCAGTCAGAACTGTTAAATCATCCACATTTTTGGTCTGCAACATTCCTGCTACTGAGTGCAGTTCTGTTAATGAAGTTGTTATTCATTGCTTCCTGGGGACTTTCCTGGCAACATTCCTGCTACTGAGTGCAGTTCTGTTAATGAAGTTATTATTCATTGCTTCCTGGGGACTTTAAGGAGATGGGTAGGGTACAAGACCTCTACACACCTTCTTTGCTGTGAAACTGAAATGGTGGTACTAGAATTGCCATTTATTTTTCTGTACTCTGGCAACTTGGCCTTCTCCCTCCCCAACTAGTTGTGAAAAATGCCTTCTCGGCTTAAGTGTATGGAGGAGAAATGACTTGCACATGAAGGCTAGAGATCACCACTCTTTCTTGAAGTTGATCAGTACGGAAAAGGCTGTCTCCAAGTCAATTTTAGAGGATACTAGTGAGTCTAAATGGCTCAAAATATTTGCTCATGAGTACGGCCCAAACTAGATCGATTACGTCCATTATACTGCTTCACCACCTCATTGCCATGGTAAAGGTCTTAGAAGGTGTATTCAGGTATGCCCTAAGATGCGATAAGTTATGCTTACAGGAATCTTTCTCGAGTCCCATGGAGGCTAAAATGGATATAAAATATAGACCATTGTCTAAAGAGACAGCTTGTGGGCTCAAATGGCTCTTTAAGGAACAGTAACAAGATCTTAACAAATATGCTCCTGCAGAATTTCCTAGTTGATTTCTTTCTGGATACACTCATTCCCTTACACCCCACCCCCTTTGAGCTCTTGAGGGCGATTGAGCAGGGTAAACGCATAAATAACTTGGGCCGCTAATCTAGTAGAGCATCCAACAACTTATCCTAGATTTCCAAACTGGATGCAAACTCTAAGAAGAAAGCTACATTTCTTTAGTTATTGCAAATACATCCATCTGCAGAGTACCCCTCTTTCTGAAAATGTGTATTGTAGGTTTTCAACAAGTCCACATTTTATAGTTCTTGGATCTGAAAAGGGGAGTTTGGAGTAGGGATAGAATGATAGGAATGAATTTGATAACGGGAAGTAGTAAGTTGTTTTTGTAAGTAGTGGTCGTGTGTGCTTGTTAGTTGGGTGGCATGGCTAAAAAGGAGGGGTGAAAGTTTGAGTAGGATGTTTGGGAGTTCATAGTAGTCAGAAAGGTTTGGGATGAGTCAGTGGATGGAAAAGGACAGAAGGGATCTTTTATAGATACATATATAATACACGAAGCTTGGTAAAGTTTTTGTTTGCTTGATTAAACCTCTCTATATAAATACACATGTACATTAAAGCAGCAATATTTACATGGGTTTTCTTTCCCCTCCTATTTTGTGGTACATTTTTATGGTTTCAAATAACTGTAATATATATATATATCATGTATACACACATCATGTATTGTAGTTATTAAATGTGCGCCAGTCCATGACGGGGCATTTTTTTCCTATACAGTCCAAGATTGTCCTCCTGTAAATACTGTGCCAGTTGACATACTTTGTTTATATCAAGACATTTTTCTAAACCTAGAAATGACGGTTCAGAAGAGTGAAATAACTGCTGTCCGTGTGGACATGATCCACTTTCATCAAGAGGAGAAAAGTACTTGAGGCCTCCCAAAAATAGCCTGGAATTTTAAATTGATATGCCCCCTTCCTTATTTCACAGTGAGCTTTCCTCCAGCTGTACTGACAAGTCTAATATAGTAATTTCAGTAGTCTGGTGGATGGAGATAATTTTGTACTGCTAGTCACGAAGAGTCCAAAACTTAGTTTGCTAGTGCTACTGGTTTAGCTTCTGAAGGGGAGTCAGTGTACCCATGTATGCAAGAGACCAAAAGACACAAATGCCTGTAAACACAATGCTGAAATCATAAACAAATTAGCAAAATGAAATGCCTTGTTTCTGTAGTGGTTTTTCCTTTCCAGGTAGAAGTACATGATCCACTGTTAGTCAATCAGCATTCCTGAGTCTTTAACTCTCCAAGTTGAAAGCAGTTAATACTTTTTAAGCCTGGGCGGAGTTACGCTACGCGGAACGCTGCGAAGTGGGAAAAAACTCTGCCGCGCTACGCGAAGCACTGCTAGCGGCAGAGTGCGTTAGAAAAATGCCGTACGTGGTGAAGTTCAGTGCCAGATGCTTGTCCGTACTGTGCAATCATCGCGAACGGCACCATGCACAGCGCAAGCAGGCGCTACTTTCCTTTCTGCCACTCAAGTAGATTTTTACTCGAGCGGCAGCTTTCTCAATGCGACCACTCGCAATGAGAAATCTGAACCCCCCCCGCGTTGAGAAATCTCGCTGGGAGGTTGATTTTCCGTGCTCGCCAACTTGACGTTGACTAATGCAAGCGAGGAAAAAAACTCTGCTATGCGGAGCAGAGTTTTTTGGATCTCTGCGTAACGCGGAGTGCGGAAAACTCCGCGAGCGGAATTCACCGCCCAGACTTAATACTTTTGTTGATTGAAAATGTGATGCGGCTCCTTCACTCTTTATTCAGATTTCTCAATATTTTCGTTAGAAAAGTCAGGGTTTCAGCCTAATCTGTACTGCAGTGGACAAAAGCTAGTTTCAGGCCAGGAGGAAGTGTGCCTTTGGTGCTTGCGGTCAAGACATGACTTGAGATTGTACAAAAAGTGCGGTCTTGTGCATCCCAAGCCATAAAAGCGCAGGACTGAACTTGTAATGGCTGACAAGTTTTGGTGTTGGAGCTGTTGGCGCTTCAGATCAAGATTTAATTGAACTGTTTCTCCGTTCGCCCTGTTAATCCCCTCCTGTAAAAATCCTTGATGCTTTCTGAAATTTTCCTGGCGCTGACACCTTCACCGGTTGATCTTCTTATGGTGCTGATGCGTACACCACTGAAGTTACAGGACTCCAGCACAGATTCCAGCATTGTTGGTGCCAACACAACCGGCACGTCCAGTTGAGCAGCCTCTGTCTGAAACCAAGGTAATCTGCAGGGCTCCAGTAGGGAAGTGTAAACAATTTTCATAGAGTAACAATAGCAGCAAGACTAGCGTAAAATGCACATTATGTGCAGCTCGAAGTTCAGACACCTGATGCAATCTAGCACGATGCAGACGAGCAAAGCAGCTCGCCTGCTCCTACCCCCATCTGCTGACAAAGTAGATTACTTAGCCCTGCAACATGCTAGTGAATTGTATACTTCCTCGAAGGTAGACGAAGACTACCCCCAAGGGCCAGTTCTTCAGAGGAGGCTTAATTCCATGCAGTGTTGCAAAAGGCTGCTGACTTGCATACGTTTCCCTTGCCTACTTTGAAAGCCAAGTCCAACTTATTAACAAAGGTACTGCCGTCTTCAGCTGTCACCTCTGAACCCTTACTACATTTTGAATTTCTTGGAGGCCTAGTTGTCCGGTGCTTCTCGCATACAAAGTAATTCCCAGACTCTCTTCCTGGTGACCTACCTGGACAGGGAGTCGTGGAAGCTGGCAGCACTAGGTAAAAAGTTATTAACATGGAGCCCTCTGTTAAACTTGTTTCTTGAAATATGGCACCGATGGTAGTACCAAATCTACCCAACCACCTGGCAGGGGTAGTTTTGGATGGGCAGCATACCCATAGGCAGGTATTTGGAGCTGATCTGGATACAGCCAATTCTTTAGCCAGAGCTATGGGCACCCCTGGGGCCCTCAGACAACATACATGATGTGCTTAACTGGTTTCTCCGGGGATGTCCAAACCATCTTGATGGACATGCCTTGTGATGGAGAAAGCATTTATGGGGTCAAACAGATGCTAGACTAGAGAGATTCAAGGCAGGGGTGGTGGCCTGATCTTTGGGTCTTCAGTTTCTGGCAAAAGACTGCTGTCAATTTTTCCAAATTTTGAAAGTTTTCAAAAGGCTTCCATTTTTTGTCGGCCCTCTTGGTAACCCTCAGCAACAGAACTAGCTCCTCTGGCAAAACTGGACCGTCTCACCCAGGAACTTCCTCCTCCACTTTCCCTGCGAACTAACTAGCCCCTTCCAAAGGCTACTGTAGCTTTCCCATGTGCAGCCTGTGGGTATTCTCCTCCTTTCTACTAGCCTAGAAGGTCATTACCTCGCACCAGTGCAGGCTATAAAAAGGAGGGGAGATGGCCTACCATTCCTACATGCCCCCTCCCTGGATCTTCTATGTTTTGGGAGAAATGTCAGTTCCACTCCGGGTGGTTCTCTGCTTTCTAGGTCTGTGGGCTTCCTTTATGTTCACGTGCACTGGTATTTGCTGGCTTTCCAGTGGCATGGGCAGTGGTTCTAGCACGGGGAGATCTAGTGGATGTTGTGATCTCCTGGGACCCTGCAGTGGATCTTACCTGCTGGTCAGTTGGAGGAGCACCTTTCTCAAGGGATGTTATTCTACCATTCACTAGGTGTGACCACAGTGGTGACTGATCCATCCTTCCTTGTGTAGTGTTCATCTGGAGAACCTGGTGATCAGAGTTCTCTAGACCCCAGTGGGACAGTCCCAACACCTCAGCATGCTTCAACAGAGGGCAATATAGCTGGCACTCAAGGCTTTCCTGCTTCCCTATGCTGTCAGTATGTTTAGATGTTAACCTACAACACTGCCACAATGTGGCATGTCAGCAAGCAGGAGAAGGGTCTCCCTTTCTCAGTCAAAGCCCTCTGGCTCCGGGTGTGGGCGCACCAATATGGATTTTGCCTTGTCACTAACCATCTGATTCTCTGAACATAAAGGCTTAACAGCCTGAGTCTGCGTCATCTTGCCGACCACGAGTGGCATTTCCATTCTGAGGTGCATACAGTACATATTTACCTTGTGGGGGCCCACCTCAGGTGGACATCTTTGATACTTGCAGCACTGCTGATTGTCCACAGTTTAGTGCCTTCAGAACTGCTATAGAGAGCCTTATGGATGTGTTTTGATTGAGGTGGAACTTTCCACTTCACTATGCGTTTCCTCTCATATCCTTAATTCCTCGATCCAAGAAAGATTCGCCAGAACTGGGCACATCATTATTTCCCCGCAGGATGTGGTAGGTAGACCAGCTTCATCTCGCTCTGTGTATCCTCTTTCTCTGAGGCAGGACCTACTCTCCTATTCGGAGGAGCAGGTTCTGCTCTCCAACTTCTAGAGCCTCAGCAGTCATGCCTGGAGATTGAATGGAGTCCCCTGCCACTGGAGGTGGTCGACGTGATCTGGTCTGCTCTCATCCCTCCACCAAAGAGTCTACTCTGGATGATTGAATGGATTTGTTGCTGGTTATGCAGAGCATGAGATGGATCCCTTGAATACACGCCTGTCAGTTTTTGTTTGCTTGCACAGCTCTGTGCAAAGGGCACCCTCAAGAGATATTGCAGCTCTGTCATCTTCTCTGTGCCTTCCAATCCTTCCATCCTTGTTCAAATCCCTGATCTTGATGGTGTTTTTGAAGAGACTAATGAATTTTTCATCTACTTAGTCATGCTCCAATGCGATTTGACTCTTGTTTTCGCCTTCTTGATGGGTGCTCCAATTGAGCCCCTTCTCAGTTGTTAGTTGACGTTTCTTGTTCCTTGCTGAGGTACCAGCCATGTCTGTGTGTTGCTGGCCTTGAGTCTCCAGTCCTCATACACATGCTTCTTTCCATACAACTTGGTCCTTCAAACTATTACTCTACACCACCTCATCCCCCAGCGCCCCCCCCAAACCCCCCTAGATGAGAGATTAAACGGCTGGGCCCCAGAAGGGCAGTCAGTTTCTACATTGACAACAAAAAGGAGAATCTGGCGTGACAACCAGCTCTTTGTGGGGTACACTGGCAGCAAGAAGGGCAAAGCAGTTGATAAAAGGATATTAGTCAGATTGATATTTTAATGTATCAAAATATGGTACGCCCTTGTCAAGAAGGAATGGCCTGAGGGAATCCAAACTCATTCCATTAGGGCAAATTCTTCAATTTCCACACTTCTAGGGGTGTTCCTGTGACAGATCTGTCTTACCGATCATAACAACATATGATGGTCATAGGCCTTATTAAAAATATTTGAATTTAGATTGCTGCACTGTACCATTTTAAGTGATTTCCTCATCTCTGCTCTTAAGGAGACAGAAAATATCTATAGGAAACAGGTTCTGATGCACCGGGGTGGGAGCTTTATGGCTCCAGTGATGTCAGCATGACGTTGCTTCCGGTGCCGAGATTGAGTCGACACACCCAATGGCACATCAGAGCTGTGAATGTTCTAATTCCAGTGTGGTGCCTGGGCTGCTCAACAGGTGACGAATGTGCAGGTAGATCGTTACCAAGGTACGTAACCTTTTTAATTGCCTGCGTTTCGTTAACAAGTTCTTTTATAGTGTTATTTTTTAAAGACAGTCCTGATTCAGCCCTGAAAATCAACATAGTATTGTAATACTACTTGTATGTCCTTGACCCCTTCACCAACTCTTCTGGGCATGTTCAACCCAGCAAAGAGGTTTATGAAAGAGGTGTCTCTATCTCACATGGTATGTGTAGCAATCGTTTTATATGGTTCTTGTGCTCAACTACTTTCTAAACTTTTGGGGGATTTTCAACATTTTCATAATGTTTAAGCTATTGACTAGCTCCTTGTGGTTCTTCAGGATTTTTTTCTTTGCGAGTTGATGGATATGTTTTTGTTTTTCTATAACTACTCCATTACACCTTCCAAACTTTTTATCAGCGGAGTTGCTGTAATGTCATTTCCTCTTGCCCCCTCGCGCAATTTAAGCACTGGCCTTCGCTTGTAGCACACTTCAGGAAGCCTTTCACCTGAGGTGTTTTTGAATCCTGGTGCCTGACTTGGCCAGAGATCTCTTTCAGATTAGCACTTGTGTGATTTTTTTTTTTTTTTTTTTTTGTCATCACATGGGCTTTTCATGGTGCCCTTATACCCCTGGTAACTGATGACACCCTCCCTTCTGAGACCTAAGTGTCTGTGTGTTCCTCCTCCTCCAAGATGTACCCATCTTGCAAGAGGCTGGACAAAGCCTCCAATAATGCCCACAATGAGAGGGGCATTTTGCAATTTCTTTTCATGGTTTTGCTTTAACGTGGCTGTCAAATTGTTTTTGCCATTTAGGCCATCTCTGGTCCTTTGCCTTGGTTCTCTAATGAATATATCGTTGTGTCCTCTTAGTTTAGCTTTCACCATTACACAAGCTCAATGGCACTTAGGTTGCTAGTTTAGGCATTGTCTTCGTTGGAATAGAGACCGCGGCCACTCGTGTACTCTTGTCTAGGCCATACTTGACGTTTCTGGTGTCTAGAGACAACTAGGGTGGGCTAGGTTATTTCACTTTTTATTTGATAAAATATTTTGGTTTTGGGAAGTGTCCTAGAGTGCACGAGAGCTCCCTTTTAATGCATTTTGCTTTCTTTCCATACTGTCCCATTACTGTATTGTCCTTAGTACTGACACTGTGCTCCATGCACTTCTCCAACACTGTCCCTTCTTTGTCGCAGTCTGTCATGGAGAAAGTTATGGGTGTTCAAGAATGTTCCTTTTTGAGACCTTGTACCTCTGCCCTTTACTGTTTTTCTTTTGCTGCTCCCCACAGTCCTCACTTTTACACTCAATCTACTTTCTTCTCTGATGTTTTTTTTTAGACTCTACAGTCACCCACTTGGGGAGTTTGGTTACTCTTCGCCAGCTGTCTTCTGGAGGGTCCTTGTTTTGAATCTTGCTTTTATTCTTCATGCCTCAAGACTTATTGCATCTTCATACTGAACCTCTCTTTCCCTCTTCTTGCAGGACTTACTGTGGTAGCTGGCAATGCTCTGGCCTTTTCACTCTTGCTCATTCGTGCTTTTAATGCAGCTACATGTTCATAGAGGTTGTTTCAATTTCAGCTGATGTCGGAGTCCTTAGCTGTTTTGGGAACTGTTTGATGCCATCGAACCATTGTGGGGAGTCATTCATCCAGGTGTTAATTCCATCTCAATGTGTTGACCAAGGCTGTAGAGTATTGAGGACCTTGCCATGTGCTTTTACATGATGTTTCCATTTTGACCAAGGTAAACTGTCATTGTTAAACACCCATTAACAATTCACATAGGTGTCCTCGCCTCTCCTGCTCTCCCATCCACCACCCAAGCCCTCCCACCCTCATGTCAAAACACCTGCTTAGCTTGTTCTCTCCACCTTTTACTTGTATCTTCTTTAACCCTCTACTGCATACCTTCTGTCGGGTCTGTAGCACCTCTTCAGTAATGCCTCAGATGAGGTAACACCTATTGGTAGTTATGTGCTGTGGTTTACTAGACCCTCTCATACCGTACCTTTTTATCCCATATACTCCAGTGTTCCCACATGAAAGATTACTTAAGAGTGAGGCTCATCCCGCAATAAGTGCCTGTACCGTGCCCATAGCTAGAGAGCATTTTGCTTCTCCACACAATGTGTACCTTTTATGCATGCTTGCGAGCGACAATTTTTAGTAGGTACTACTATTGCTCTGCAGGCTTTGTCCAGAGTGACAAGCTTGTGCAGCACAGAAAACTGAATCGAATAGAGGTATTTGGCTTCTCCCCTTTCCATTTTAAACGTCCGGAAGTATGGGTGAGCAAGCTTGTTTGAGTGCTCTGCTTTATATTTAATTTTAATTGAGTTAGTATTTCGTTTGGAGCTTTCAGGGAAAGTGACTTGGGGAGGTTTTAAAGTCATCTTGGGCCAAAATACTTTTTATGAATGTTGAGTTTCCGGGAAAGTGGTTGTTACTCAGTTGGTCAGAGGTGGACCAAATGCTAAACTACTTTAATTACAATTGTTCAGTTATCAAGCATCAGTCCTAAATCGGCGGTTTAATAATGCAATAATTACAAGCATAACATTTTATAGAGTATCCATTTTATAACGGGTAACCAAAAACGATAATTCATATGCAGTACAATAAGGTTTAATTTTCTATGTTAATTTTGTTTTCAGACACCATGGTATTTAAGGTTTGTGCCAACTATATATCGGTTGAAGTAAATGTGCTGCTTGTTTTATTATAATGTACCAAAATTGGGCGTTGGACACTTCATTTATAACATTAAACGATTGTGACATTTGTTGTGTGCCTGCAAAGTCCTCCAATTTCACGTCTTGTTATTTTGGAACCCAAGTCTTGCAAATAATTTCAAGACGCTGAATTTGCAGGGCTGTGCCCCTAATGTATCAGGTCTTCAGTCAAATATATTTTTTTAATTTAAGCATGGAAAAAGAAGAGTTGACATGTATACTGGTAACCAAAACAACTTTTATTTTGCTAGATCTTTTCAATAAAATGATGGTTGTGAAATTAGGAAGAAAGTACACAGCCTTTACGTCTGATGACCATCTTCTCCCTGAAGGAAAGTGTTAAAATATGTAATCAGATCGGAGACACTGTTTTGAAATCCTGGGAAAAACATGGACAATATCAAGTCACAGGAAATAGGAAAAAAATATACCGACGGAAAGTCGTAAAGTAAAAAATCAGCCACGGTAACCAATCCACCGCTCATCTTTACCCCTAACCAACTTGAAATCATGTTTCCTGAATGCGTATTGTTTTATTTTACAGTGTGCAGAGATTTTTAAATCTTCTAGGAGACTTGCATCAACTTTTGAAATAGCCTTTAAGACGTTTTGTGAGTTTAAAGCAAAATGCTCCAAAGGAGAGTTCTCTGGTGATTAGAGAAATAGGAAAATACAAATTGACTGACTGCATATTTCTAAAGTGGCTGAAAAGTTTGATAAATCCAAAAATTTGTCCTCCTGGTTTCAATGCTTAATTGGAAGCTAACTTGTGGTAAGTAGAATGATTGTAATAGCTTTTGCACTAAGTTTTCTGCCCCATTTTATATTTGAGTTTTAACTTTGTGCACCTGTCGGTTTCAGTAATACTACTTTTTATCAAACCTATGTTTAAAGTTTGTTTCTGGCTTGAATGACCTCAACCACTGGTGTGAAAGGTCCTAATTAAAAGTAAATTTAAAGATGCATTTACTTTTTTTAGTTGCTGTGCAACACTTTTGTGATAGCGGATAGTAACATTTTCCTATGGCAAGAATTCATTCCTTGTGGAGGAACTTTTTAATCTTTCAGAGATGGTGTCCCTGCATTTGGAATGCATTTCTGGTGGCAGGAACGTGTTTATCAAAACATTTTTAAAACAAACTGTTCTTACCTGGATATGTGTAGGTTTCATCATTTGAAGTATTGCAGACAAACTGATGACAGGCCATTTAGATTGCAGCAGTTTTCGGTTTCCTTTCTTTTACATCTGTTGGGCTAAGACATCTTATGATCTATGTCCGGTTTAGTCTCATATGGTGTTTGTAAAGCTATGATGATCGATTTTAAACCTGTTTTTTAAATTTTGTTGACCTGAATTAAAACTTTCACATTGCTTTGGCTCATTCTAAAAAACGGAGTAAAAATGTTTAACTAGCCTAAAATTGTTTATCTTTTGTTGGAGGAAAAATACTGAGTCTGGTAGCCATATGTTTGGCCATAGTGCTTGATTGTACTTGTCCAAGACTGTCTTTCTAGCCTTGTGGTTAAGGTAATAGTATTTACACTATTAGGCCACGTCTGATTTTATAGTTTCCGGGGCTTCCTCTTTGCCACCTTCAGTTTAGCTTTTCCAAAGTTGGACATTCAGTCTGAATATTTAAATACTGGTTTACAGCATTGTCTATCTTTAGTAAATGTGATTACATTTTAAAAACCAAACATCTCAACATTATTCACTCGATCCCTTAACCTTTTTAGTAATTTAATTTTTTTGATGTTGGCATTTCAACTTAAAATGCAATTATTTTCTGGGTATGAACGTAGAACCTGTAGTTTCATTTTAATTTCATCAGTCATCTAGTTAAGTGAACTAGTCAGTTTCAACTTTATTCACTAGATAAATATTCAGACTACCACAAATTTCAAACATAACTATGCCAGAGGATGCATTCGGAGAAACCTCTCCAAGGATTATCAACCAGTTGTTCTTTCCTAATCATTGTGAATTCTAAAAATGTTACAAAATACTGTTCTACCCCTGATCTACAGGATCCAAGGAATTTTGCTTAAACCTGTTTTCCATTTGCAAACAGATATTTGGAGGATCTGAAGACCAAGGCATCTGACCTGGACCGCGATACTGGAAAGGACAAGGAGTCTAAAATGAGCAGCCTGGAGAAAATGAAGGATCGTGGTAGCCCCAGCGACTTTGCCATGAACGAACTGGAAAAAGCTTACCGCAGTAGCCAGTCACCAAAAAGGTATAAAATGCGGGAGGATTTTGACAAGATTAAGATGGCAGAATTTCACAAGGAGAAACGTTATGCAAAAGATGATGCAGATGACATGGATAAAAAAGTTCCCGTTAGGAGTCGGAAAGATTCTGACTTTGATAATGATGCAAAACCCTTATCAAAAGCCTTTGCTTCATCCAATAAAAATCTGGACCCTTATGACCCAGGTAAATGGGAAGAGATCAAGTTCCCAAAAGATAAACAAAGGAAGTCTGAGGAAATCGATGAGGATGATGACGATGATGAAGACTTATTTCCCCCGGAGCGGTCCAAGAAAGAGGAACGAGCTACCGCTAAAAGGGCAGAGCAGGCTCAGAAAGCTTCAGTGCCAGATAAGAATTTCCGAGTGACCGGTTTCAAAGCGGTGCAAGAGAAGAATGCTGCCTCCCCTCCAAGGAAGGCTTCTGAGGTCCGAGAGCGGGAAAAAGGGGCTGCTCGGGATATGGCGTTTGCAAAATCAACCTTTTGCATTAGCCGGGAGACTGGATCAAGCATCCGAATTGATTCCTTTGACGAGGATCTTGCACGGTAAATATTCTCATTACCTTGCATATATTTCTTTAATTGTATGTATTATGCACTGCTTCATAGTGCATATAATATAAAGGTACAGTTTTGTTTAAAAAAAAAAAAAGTGTGGACATGTTTAAAATAAAGAGAAAAAAGTGCGGTTTGCTTTTCTAGCTCCAAGTTGACAGTGGAATAAAAGCACGAGGTAAAGAAGTCAAGAGCAGCAAGAAGTCCATTGAGAGAACAGGGAAATGGCATATACAACAAGAATGTTTGCCAGTATAAAATTCAAGAGGAATTTAAAGGAAGCAAAGGCACATAAGGGAGGCATTTAATGATTGGTCTCGCAGACTGTTTTCAGGAGATTGATATTAATTAAAGCATGCTAATCAATGTAACTGGTAACACAAAACCCACTGGCTAGACTAAATGGGCAGCAGATGTAGTGAAAAACCAAGAGCAGTGCCTCAGCAAAAACACCTGTTCCAACAACCGAGCTGAATATAAATCTGAGTGAATTAAGTGGTTATTAAAACAGTCACTGGTAATTTATTAAACTGAGTTTTGAAAACGTGCATTTGAGCAACCACCATACACAAGGCTGTGTAAACAGACAAGTGTCTGAAGTAAGGTTTGAAGGAAATGTCTGGTAGGAAGCCAGAAAGTTTAGAGGAAATGCCTTAACCCAGACCAAACATTCCAGGACACGGTGTTTAATCTTTAAAACTGTTCCCTAATAGTTGGGGATGGGGCATGGATAAAAGTATTTTCCACTTGAGAATGCTGGTAAAACAGTAATTATGCAGCCCTGTAACTGACTTTCCTAGTAGACCACATAACCAAATTGAGTTTTTAGATATTTTCGTAGTTTGAACATTTTACATTTTCACAAAATCCAATTAAATATAAATGACTATTTCTACCTTTTTTAAAAAGCCTTTTCAGTTGGTGTAGCTAATCGCAGGAGTGCAACGCGTCGCAGCTCGCAAATGTAGTTTGACAAGAATTTAAGCATAACGTGGCTGACCTTCGCTGCAAGTCACTCCCTTTTATGGGAATTTTATGCAAATGCAATGTCAAGTGTTTTTACCCCTTAACTACCTATTTCGGGGTTTACTGTTAACCTATAAATCCTGCTGCTATGTTTCTGTGCAGCTAATCTCAAATATTTTACAGTCATGGCATTTTTGAAAGATTGTGACTTAGTTCTTTGCCCAGCACCATGTATATATTTGAATAGTAGCATAAAATGCATTTATATAGTGTTTGTGAACTACTACTTAGTTGGGGCAAGATCTGAGTTACCATTTAACATTTTGGCTTGTTTGTGTTAAGGGGTAAAGTTCGGTCCCAAACTGTTTTGCTTCTGGCATAATTCTGAATTCCTGTTTAAGTCAAGAGGTGTAGGGTGCTTGGGAATTTGGAAGAGAACGTATTCATGTGTTCAACAGCTTTCAGGGTGACCATTCTTCTAGCCAGGGGCCACTTGAGAGTCGACATTGTCCTGAGGTGCATCTAGTAGAAGTTCCACAGCACTTCCTGCTCACTGCAGGTTTCAGAAATTAGTCCTGTGACTATTGGTTTAGGTGATTATAGTAGATGGGGCTACACAAAAACAAGTCAAGATTTTACCATTTCTGTGTCCAGCCACACAAGTTTCTCTTTAATGCTAATAATTCAGGCAGTAATCGAAAGGTTCCCTTTCTCATTGAGAGAGCAAAAGGTTGTTAGAATGTCGCACAATGAAAAGGCACTTGCCTAAGCCTACTTTGTATTAGTGGCCTGTATAAATCTACTTTCTTTAACAGGTGGTGCTTATCAAAGCTGTTTTGAATCGATTGTTCAACAAAATGTAGTAATGCATGTAGGCTTACATAATGTTATTGTATACCATAGAACTACTTTGAAAACATTTAGTTTACAGATGGTAAAATGTATATTGTACTTGGGCATGTACCTTTTTAAAAATATATATTTTTTAATTATTCTTCGTCTTGCAGGCCCAGTGGAATGTTGGCTCATGAGCGCAAACTTTCTCGGGATCTGGTTCATACCAACAAAAAGGAAGCTGATTTCCGTTCCATTTTTCAGCACATACAGTCGGCGCAACCTCAGCGCAGTCCTTCCGAGCTGTTTGCTCAGCATATAGTGACCATCGTACACCATGTGAAAGGTAGATTTAAAAAATTTGTTCCGACACCAGTAGACACACGTCAGTCAAGGCAAATCCTCAGAATCAGAAAAAATAGTAGCATACATTAGCATAGAAAATATCCAAGGGTTCTTATACCCAGACTTCCCAATTTGTGCCACTTTCTGCTCTTGACATCGCAGCTTCTGCACTTTTAGTATAGGGTGCCTTCGCATTCACAACACCTTTTGTTAGTGTAGAAGTTCATAAACCATTTTTTTACGACGTTTAAAATGGAGGCTGCCATTGACCATCCTCCTCCACCCAATTTATTATTGCCATGTAACTATAATTTGTTCTTTACTTAGATGCCTGCCATCACTGAAAGTGGGTCAGATCTATGATGTTCTTCAGTTCTTGGGTCACCTGGTTTAGTCCGCCGAATGCTACACTTTTGTTTTAGCCTGTGGTATTTAAATGCAGTAGGAAAGTTGTACTCACTGGACAATGCGAACTTTAAAAATCTTCTGTAACAAAACATGCATTTCTTTGATAGTATAGCAGACTGTCTCCATGCAAGCCGATTGCCAAAGTTTACTTTTGACAGTTTTCAAAGTTAAATACATTTGATTGTTGGACTAAGCTGTTTTTCCTACTGTATTTTTTTTACCTCTTGAATCCCTTTCAGACACAGTTTGTTCCTCTCTTTGAGGCTGCCCTGAAACATAAATTAAATTAACTGGGTGGTGTTTCTCCCCTAAATAAAATCAACAGAGCATCATTTTGGTCCCGGGGGAATGACTCTGAATGAACGGTTTACAAAGTACTTAAAGAAAGGAGCTGACCAGGAACCTACAAAAAGCAAGAAGAGCCCAGAAATACACAGGTATATTTCCATGACTTTAATGGTGCATTTTTAATTTGCATAAATCGCTCATTCGTTGATGCAAGTGTTGTCTTTTTTAGGTTTCGACATCTATTGTAAAGATTTCTTTGTATGCATTTTGTCAAATGTTGGTGTTTTGTTTTTTTTCTTCAGATTGCAAGACATCAAACTGTTATGAAGATATTTAGATTATTCCCCCTCCCCCAATGTACATCAGGGTGTAACTTAATGTTCACACTCCTTCCACAAAGTGATGCATGTGTGCTAAATGTTTAACTGTGAGGTGGCAGAAGCTCAGAGTACTAGTCGTTTTGAGTTTACAGCACAGTATGATGGAGTGTACAACAGCGGGCGGAAACTTAACTTTCACAGGTGTTTTTAAAAAAAAACATAAGGGAGTTACCCTAATACTTAGAAAAGGGACGGGTATGTACAGAACAAAAACAAAGATTCCCCATTCGTAGATAAAGGAACTACACTAGTACATATAGTAACACGGCAAACCAAATTGATGACTTCTGTGATATGGTGTGTGTGTGTATATATAGAACTTCACAAAGAGGTTGATCTTAACATATCTATGCATCTGTAGCAGTCAGCGATACTAACGGTCGCCTCTTTCGGAGCGAGCTCATCAATAACTCGAATTTTAATTCAATTAGTTGAAACCATTGAATACGCCCTAGAGGTCTATCTCCACAAATCCTACAAGGGTATCATTACACAGATCTTAAGGTGACTCGGGTGGGTAAGCATTCGCTATCTGCCTTGATGTTTTTGCATATCCGCACTAATGGCGAATATATATACATTACTTCATCAAACAAACTTTAGGTCCTTTAAGGCCATTGCGTAATTGATTCTACATGCTTGAAAGACTTTTCTAAAATCTCTACCTGTGTCTCCCATTATTGAAGGAAGAATTTGAGATATTCTGTTTCGTGCTACGTCACTCTACGCATTTAGTGACATTTCGATTGCCCTACATGCCTATAACACCCATAGTGATGTCTAGATAATGTGCAATACTTGTCCTGAAGGTGACGAATCCTTTTGTATTCACCGAAACGCTGCGTCAACAGTTTTGATTTTCATGAGTTTTTAATATTTTGTCTATTGTTTTTAACTATATAAGTGATACCTACAACAATTATGGTACATATGTATATGTGATAATGTTCATGATTTTATCATCCTATGCATTTGCACTTTGTCCCATATTTTGAGATACTTTGAATGGTTTTTAATAAATACAATATATTTGAATACATGTTTTATATTTAGTTGAATTTATTTATCATTGCTGCTTAATTCAGCAACCTAGATGTTTTCCTTTTTTTGTATATTTAAGATCAACCTCTTTGTGAAGTTCATATATACACCGTATCTCAGAAGTCATCAATTTGGTTTGCCGTGTAACTATATGTACTAGTGTCGTTCCTTTATCTACGAAAGGGGAATCTTTGTTTTTGTGTTTAAGAAAAAAAATAACACATTTTTGGACTTTGAGATGAATGGCAAGTTACTTACTTTTGGTTGGTGTGTGGCTTGGGCAGCTACTTAAGTTGTCGTGACATTTTAAGTTTCCTCAGAAGATGTATTTTCGGAATGTGTTTTCCACTCACATGTTCGCTGCCTGAAACCACGATCTTAGAATTGTCACTGACTAATTCCAAACCAATAAACGTTGCAATTATTAGTGAAATAATTGAATTGGAGTACTGAGCGGTGTTGGGTATTCAGCCATACAATGACGATATCAAGACTAATATTTCCATTAGCTTTTCCTGTAGATATCTTTGAACATGTGACCCTTTTCAATTTCATTTTCAAATGTAATCTAGCATTACAGGCAATTCCAAGTGTTATTGGCTTTAGTAGTGCTTTTCCTCTCCTGAATGGTTCTCTTGCTGCAGAGTTTTGATTAGTATAAATATATGTGGTAAGCAGTCTTCATGGTGAAAAAGGTCAGTGTTCAGCTGTGTAGGTTTTATAGTTACATAGCAATTGATAACATTTTGGTAAAGCTCATTTTGTGACTACTTTGAAGCCAGTAAGCACCTCTGTGGTAAGGAGCAATTTGAGAAGATGTTGGAATTCTAACACATTAAAAGGATTATACACTTTGTTTATTAATGCTGGGAACCTTTCATGTGTAGAGAGGGAGATTGGTCCATGCTCATGACTGATATTTACCACCTCTGCTATCTCTGAAAATAAAGCAGAGTTAAGTGTTTCAGGTGTAAGATGATTATGGAAGCAGGACATAGTATGGTGAAAGGAAGTGGTTGACAAAGTGATTGAGAGCCTTTCTTCAGTAGCCCATGACAACTTCAATAAATATATCAGAATTCAAAATGTTTCACAAACCTAGGTTCTCTAGTCCTGTGAAAGAATTTGTTTAACCATTTCCGTTCACTTAAACGGTGATGCAGCTTTTATTTTGTAAGGCTGAAGCTCTAAATCCGTCAATACATAGTCTAAGTAGGGTGGCTTGTTCTATATCTTGCCCTTCATTTAACCAGAGTTTGTGTAGAGAGAGTGGGTAATGACACCTTTTCCATCATTTAACTTTCACTGTAAGTACTTTTATTCAAGATTGTTTTTAAAGCACTAATTCACCAGTGTGACTGTCTTCTTTACGAATGGAGAACTGTCATCATAGATTTACCTTGAACAGTTCAGAGGTTTAAATACTGCATACTTGTGCACCAGGAGCAGGATCAGTGATGTCCTAGTCTGAGATAAATAGTATTTTGGATCAAGGTGTAGAACCAGCCGTGATGCAGCCTTTTCCAGACACTGTAACTGGGCTTTCAGAATATTGAGCCTTGCTAAATACTGCAGGCAAACATAATCCTTAATGTAACCACAGAAGGAGCTGCTAGTATTTTATGATGCAAGATAGCCAAGGAAAAATTTACCAAAGCATAGTGAAAAATGAAACCAAATTGTAAAAATGCTTTTCTCCTTCAAGGGAATCTCAGTTGGTAAAGAGCACTGAATCCCAAAGCACTTTAATAAAAGTTAACATTACTACTTTTTCTTCACAAAACACATTACGTCACTGTTGGAAAGTGGGTTATTGGTAGGGGCAAATGTAGGTCTGCCACTGGCAATAAGGTCACTAACACATGATAGGACTCAGCATAGGTCTCAGAGAATTATTCCTATGCTCAACCCTTGGTAACGTGGCTGCGAGCAGACAGGCTTAACTTCAAAGACAGGTATGTAAAGCATTCAAAAACACCATTTCAGTAAATAATTAAGACACAACACAAAATAAAAATCCAACACCAATTTATAAAAATAGGTAATATATTTATCTTTTAAATGACACCAAAACGAAAAAAATACACTGTAGGGAACCAGAGATATGAATTTTTAAAGATTAGTCACTTTCTAGTGCTTAGAAACCAACAGTGCTCCTTTTAGTCATTTCGTTTTCTCTGACAGGGACACACCTTTAGAAATTGTTCTGAAGAATTCTCACCACTGTGTTGTGCCGCCTTCTTCAGCAAGCGGGGTCCAGTTAGAACTCCTTCCTGAAGTTCTGCTTGCGGGTCCCACAGTATCCAACACACAATCCAAGGTTCTGGGATCTCAAAGAGGGTCCTTGAAAGTGTGAAACTTCAATTCCGCAATCCACTTGAACAAAACCCTTACAAATCCACTGGTACTCCAGGCTGGGAATTCTTTGTGGGGATGTCCAGGTGAGCTCTGTTAACCTGTAGCTTGCAGGGAGTCCACTCTTTAGTCCTTTTGCAGCAAGGTAATCCACAGGGCTGCAGTTTCAGTTAGTGCAGTCTTCAGAGGTCAGGCCTTAGAAATCTTTGCACAGCAAAACTTCTCAGCAGGGCACTTCTTGCTTCAGTAAGTTTCAAGCAGCAGATCTGAAGGGCAGGGCCTCTCTCAGATACTTATTCCACAGTCTCTGGGTCATCCAGGAGGTCAAGCTTCACCAATAGGAGTAGGGTACCCTCCCACTTGAGTGACTCCTTCCTGCAGAGTGTGGCATTATTCTATCCCAGAGTGCATCAAATCTTCCAAATCCATAATGGCTGATTTTCCAGCAAGGAGGTAAGAGCTGGCTAAACACACCCCCTGGGATGGCTTATATCCCTGGCCTCTCCCCCTACCATCTGCACATACCTTCCTTAAGCCTAGCCCTGACTCTGGGTCAAGAGTGTCAGAGTGAAACTGAAACCCAGGCCTCCCCTCTGCCTTTGAAGATCATGGTTTACGACTCCACCCCCTGGCCTGGCATTCCTATAGACCAGCACACTGCCCTCCCAGGACAGTTGGTAACCCCAGGGGATCTTTATCACCTCTTCAACGCAGCCTGGCTAATCCCCTTAACTCTGACCAATCAGGGCAGACCAGTGAAAGGCTGAATTTGGACTTACAAACAAGAAAGTCTTATAACTTCTTGTATGTACACTTTAGGAGAAATTCAACAATATAATATCGTTGGATTTACTACCATTCTGGGAAGTCTTTGAATGGTCCGGCTAGTCCTCTCCTATCAACATTTATTAATCAATAACTTCCTACCATGTTAACCTATGGGCCATGGGGTTTGCAATGGGGAAAATGACTTGGGCCAGTTTTCTAGCACCAGGGCTTATAAAAACATATTTTATAAGTATTTCCCTAATTTCTACAGGACCCCCAACCCTTGGGCACTTAGGGGAGACTTTAGGGGTTCTGAATCTGTAAAAATATTGCAGATCCTCAATTCCCTGTGCTCCTAGCCTCAAAGTCGAATTTGGGCAGCACTTTAACACAATGTGGGGAGTGAAATGTGAAATTTCACTTTACCCAGGCATATAAAAACTCATTTTATAAGGGTGTACATTATAGATAACTGACCCCCCACCCCTGGGATATCTAGGGAAGACCCTGGGGGCCCCTAAAATGCCAAAACATTGTAGGTTATCCATTTTTAAGTGCCCCAAATCCCAAAGTCGAATTTGAGCACAATTTGCTTTTTAAAAGCAGTCCTGGCACCCAGGGCTGCTTTTAAACTGACTCCTGGCTTCAGCAGTGCACGCATGCATGTGCAGAAAAGCTGCTGGCCTCTAAACTGCCATGCCCCAGGATACTGGGGACTTCTAGGTAGTTTAAATCCCCTGCCCTAGTATATACTAGGGGTTTATGGGGTAGGTCATGCCAATTACAGGGGTACCCCACCATACCAGAGTGTACCCTAGTGTATGTTGGGTGTCTTAACTGTATTCTAATGTGTTCCTTTCAGCTTGGCACTGGCCCTGGGCCTGGTTAGACAGAGCCAAGGGTCAGTCAGAGTCAGTTACCACCAGTTCCAGTCAGCAAAAAGTTGGGGGGTACCCAGGGCACAGGATGACTTTACAACATAGCCCACCCCCAAACGAAAGGTGAGGGGTTACTAACCTACACCCTGGTAGTCCTCCTCAGCTAAGTGGAAAAACCTGGAAAGTCCATCTGCATTTGCATGGGCAACCCCAGGTCTGTGTTCCACTGTAAAGTCCATTCCCTGTAGGGAAATGGACCACCTTAACAGCTTGGGATTCTCCCCTCTCATCTGCATGAGCCATCTGAGAGGCCTGTGGTCAGTTTGAACACGAAAGTGAGTCCCAAACAAATATGGTCTCAACTTTTTCAGGGACCACACCACAGCAAAAGCCTCTCTCTCAATGGCACTCCACCTCTGCTCTCTGGGAAGAAGCCTCCTGCTAATAAAGGCAACTGGCTGATCAAGGCCCCCTTCATTTAGCTGTGACAACACTGCCCCAATCCCTTGCTCTGAAGCATCTGTCTGAACTACAAATTCTTTTGTGTAGTCAGGGGCCAGTAACACTGGTGCTGAACACATAGCAGCTTTCAGAGTGTCAAAAGCCGTCTGACACTCTGGGGTCCAAATCACCTTCTTGGGCCTCTTTTTAGAAGTCAGTTCTGTTAGGGGCCCCACAATGGTCCCATAATTTTGAACAAATCTTCTATAATACCCTGTCAGTCCAAGGAATGCCCTGACCTGAGTCTGGGTAACAGGTGCTGTCCAATCCAAAATAGTTTGGATTTTAGCTTGGAGAGGCTGTACATGGCCCCCACCTACCAGGTGGCCCAGGTACACCACAGAACTCTGCCCTATTTGGCACTTGCTTGCCTTAATAGTCAGGCCTGCCTGCTGCATGGCCTGAAGCACTTCCCTTAGGTGGCTTAAGTGATCCCCCCAGGTAGAACTGTATACAGCTATATCATCCAGGTAAGCTGCACTGAACTGTTCCAACCCAGACAAGACCCTGTTCACCAACCGTTGGAAGGTGGCAGGTGCATTCTTTAATCCAAAGGGCATTACCTTGAACTGATAATGTCCCTCTGGTGTGGAGAATGCTGACCTCTCCTTTGCTCCATCAGTGAGGGCAATCTGCCAGTAACCTGAAGTCAAATCAAAAGTACTCAGGTACTTAGCAGCCCCTAACCTGTCAATGAGCTCATCAGCCCTAGGTATAGGGTGAGCGTCAGTCTTTGTGACTGCATTCAATCCTCTGTAGTCCACACAGAACCTTAACTCCTTGGGTCCCCCTGAGGATTAGGTTTGGGTACCAGCACCACTGGACTGGCCCATGGACTCTCAGACGGTTCAATTACCCCCAGTTCCAGCATCTTAGCAACCTCAGCTTTAATGCTGGCTCTGACATGGTCAGACAACCTGTACAGTTTATTTTTGACAGGTAAGCTGTCACCAGTGTCAATGTGGTGCACGCACCACTCAGTGATGCCTGGGGTCAAAGAGAACAGGCCAGCAAACTGCTCCAGCACTTGCTTACAGTCTCTGTGCTGCTGGTCTGTCAATTTGGGAGAGAGCACAACTCCCTCCACGGACCCATCTTGCACATTAGTGGAGAGGAGGTCGGGCACAGGCTCAGTTTCCTCCTCCACCCCCTCATCAGTGACCAGTAACATGGTCATGTCTGCCCTGTCATGGTGGGGTTTCAATCTATTCACATGCAGGACCCTATGAGGGTTCCTGGGGGTGCCAAGGTCAACCAAATAGGTAACCTCACCCTTCTTTTCTAAGATTGGATAGGGCCCACTCCACTTGTCATGGAGGGCCCTGGGAGCCACAGGCTCCAACACCCACACCAATTGTCCTGGAGTATACTCAGGCATGGTAGCCTTTTGATCATACCAGTGCTTCATGAGCTCCTGGCTGGCCTCCAGTTTCCTGTTTGCCTTGTACATGTACTCTGCCATTCTAGATCTCAGGCCTAGCACATAATCAAGCACATTGTCCTTAGCTTCTTTAAGAGGCTTCTCTAAAGACTCTCTTAGCAGGCTCAATGGCCCCCTCACAGGGTGTCCAAACACCAACTCAAAGGGACTGAAACCAACCCCTTTCTGTGGCACCTCCCTGTAGGCAAACAGTAAGCATGGGAGGAGAACATCCCATCTCCTCCTGAGTTTCTCTGACAACCCATTTATCATGCCCTTCAGGGTTTTGTTGAATCTCTCAACAAGACCATTTGCTTGTGGGTGATAGGGGGTGGTGAACTTGTAGTTGACACCACACTCATCCCACATAGCAGTCAGATAGCTGGACAGGAAGTTCGTGCCCCTATCGGACACCACCTCTTTTGGAAACCCCACTCTGGTGAACACACCAAGCAGTGCTCTAGCCACCGCAGGAGCATCAATGGTTCTAAGAGGTATTGCTTCAGGGTATCTAGTGGCATGGTCAACTACCACTAAGATATACCTATTCCCTGATGCAGTGGGTGGGTCCAGGGGACCAACAATGTCCATCCCCACCCTTTCAAAAGGAACCCCAACCACTGGCAGTGGTATTAGGGGAGCCTTTGTCTTGCCCCCTGCCTTGCCACTGGCCTGACAGGTGACACAGGAGCTGCAAAACTCCTTTACCTTTTCAGACATATGGGGCCAGTAGAAATGGTTCACCAATCGGTTCCATGTCTTTGTCTGTCCCAAATGTCCTGCCAAGGGGATATCATGACCCAAAGTCAGGATGAACTCTCTGTACTTCTGGGGCACCACCAACCTCCTGGTTGCCCCCTCCTTGAGGTTTCTGGCCTCAGTATAAAGCAGTCCATCTTCCCAGTAGATTCTATGAAACCCACTGTCATCCCCTTCCTCTTGCTTAGAGGCAATCCGCCTCAAGCTCTCAAGGTTGGGACAGTCACGCTGTCCCTCACTGAACTCCTCTCTGGAGGGTCCACCGGCTCCTGTCAGTTCTGCCAAATCTGACAGTTCTGGCAGGGATGGAGTCCCTCCCTCCAAGGCCAGATCCTCCCCATCAGGGGTAGATTCTGCCTGCACCTCTGGAGTTCCCTGGGCTGGCTCACCAGGCCCAGTACCCTTGTCCATGGATGCTTGGCCCTTTGTTCCAGGGTCCAAGTGTCCAGCCCCTCCCTTCTGGCTAGTCTGTGACCTAGTCACAGCACATACCCACTCAGGGAGCTCCAATATTTTCATATGGAGTCCTCTCTCCACCTCTGACCACTCAGAGGCTTCAAGGTCATTGCCCAGTAAACACTGGACTGGGAGCACCCTTGACACAGCTACCTTCATAGGGCCTGTCACACCTCCCCATTCCAAATCCACCACAGCCATAGGATGGAGTTTGGTGGTGCTGTCTGCATAAGTCACCTGGTGAAACTCACCAGGTAACAAACTCTCTGGGGGCACCAGCTCATCCAGGACCATAGTTACACTCGCCCCAGTGTCTCTGATAGCCTCAACCTCAGTCTCATTCACTTTAGGCCTCTGCCTGTACTTATCCATGTTTGGAGGTAGGGCAGTAAGGGTTGCAATATTCACCCCACCCAGGGACACTAAGGTTGCTTGCCCCACCTGATTACCCTCCACTGGGGCACCACTCTCCACCCCTACACTGACACTGGCAATCCCTGTGGATGGCCCCTTAGGGGGAGCTTTTTAGCGCAGACAGCATCTCCCTGCTTGTGCCCTGGCTGGTTACAGTCAAAGCACTTACCCACTTTTGAGGGATCAAAGAACCTACCATTCTTTCCCTGAATCCACCTCTCTTTGGATTTGGGTTGGCTCGGGGCCCCCCTCCTTGTGCAGGTTTTTGTGGGTCTTTGGAGGACTCCTTAGGTTTTTGACCTTCATTTCCCTGGGCTTTCCCTTGGGGAGGGACCTGTCCTCCTTTCTTCTGGTCACCCCCTGGTGCTGAATGGAAACCCGGGTTCTCACCCACTCATCAGCTGACTCCCCCAACTCTCTGGGGTCTGTCAGCTTAGAGTCCACTAGATACTGGCGTAACTTCTCTTCTGCACAATGAGTCAAAATGTGTTCTTTCAAAAACAAATTATACAATCCCTCATATGTGTCAACTTTGTTACCAACAATCCAGCCTTCCAGTGCCTTCACTGAAACGTCCACAAAGTCTACCCAAGACTTTGAACTCAATTTCTGCGTGCCTCTAAACTTCACCCTGTACTGTTCTGGAGTCAGACCAAATCTCTTGACTAAGCATGCCTTCATCTGCTGGTATGATTCTGCATCCTCTCCCTTCAGGGTCAGGAGCCTATCCCTCCCAGCTACTGGAATCAACTCCCACAGGAGTGCACCCCAATACCTAGAGTGGACCCTACTCATTTTAAGGGCCCTCTCAAAAGCTGCTAGCCACTTGTCAATGTCATCCCCCTCAGTGTACTTGGGTACTATACCCTTGGGAAGTTTAGGTTCAAATGCACCACCCCTGGACATCTCAAAATCTTCATCATTTTCACTGCCACCATTTCTCTTCTCCTCCCTCTCCCATCTTCTCTTAGCCAATTCGAATTTCTCCTTCTCCAAGGCAATCAACTCTAATTGAGCCTGAAGCTGTCTCTCTGCAAGGGACAGTGGTGGTACCTGAGTAAGGGACCCTTCCCCCTCCCACCACCACCTTGATTCACCTGGCTAATACTAGTCACAATGGAAGAGGTCTCATCCTCACCCCTCTCTCGGGTGAGGTTGGGGGCACACCCTCCCACCCCCTGGGTTCTCCTCAGCTGCCCTGGCCCAGGCCTTTAGGGACTCAAGCAAACCTGCCTTCCTCGTCTTCTTGGCAGCATGCAGCCCCTAAGCCTACACTGTACCCTAAGATCAGCTATCTTATATTTGGACAGTTTAGCCAGGTCCAGCTCCATGGTTCCCTAGTTTTGGGTCACAAAAAACTAGGCACAACAGACTTAGAACAATTTGGAAAAATCAAAACAATGGATTAAAAACAGTTTAGTCCAAATTCCAAAAATTAAACTCAAAAGTTTTGTTCTAAGGCAATTTAGAGGATTTTTATAATCTTAAATCATTCACTGAAAGGTGTACTTTTTAAACACAAGTCCACATCCACACCGCTGAGCACCAAATGTTGGAAAGTGGGTTATTGGTAGGGGCAAATGTAGGTCTGCCACTGGCAATAAGGTCACTAACACATGATAGGACTCAGCATAGGTCTCAGAGAATTATTCCTATGCTCAACCCTTGGTAACGTGGCTGCGAGCAGACAGGCTTAACTTCAAAGACAGGTATGTAAAGCATTCAAAAACACCATTTCAGTAAATAATTAAGACACAACACAAAATAAAAATCCAACACCAATTTATAAAAATAGGTAATATATTTATCTTTTAAATGACACCAAAACGAAAAAAATACACTGTAGGGAACCAGAGATATGAATTTTTAAAGATTAGTCACTTTCTAGTGCTTAGAAACCAACAGTGCTCCTTTTAGTCATTTCGTTTTCTCTGACAGGGACACACCTTTAGAAATTGTTCTGAAGAATTCTCACCACTGTGTTGTGCCGCCTTCTTCAGCAAGCGGGGTCCAGTTAGAACTCCTTCCTGAAGTTCTGCTTGCGGGTCCCACAGTATCCAACACACAATCCAAGGTTCTGGGATCTCAAAGAGGGTCCTTGAAAGTGTGAAACTTCAATTCCGCAATCCACTTGAACAAAACCCTTACAAATCCACTGGTACTCCAGGCTGGGAATTCTTTGTGGGGATGTCCAGGTGAGCTCTGTTAACCTGTAGCTTGCAGGGAGTCCACTCTTTAGTCCTTTTGCAGCAAGGTAATCCACAGGGCTGCAGTTTCAGTTAGTGCAGTCTTCAGAGGTCAGGCCTTAGAAATCTTTGCACAGCAAAACTTCTCAGCAGGGCACTTCTTGCTTCAGTAAGTTTCAAGCAGCAGATCTGAAGGGCAGGGCCTCTCTCAGATACTTATTCCACAGTCTCTGGGTCATCCAGGAGGTCAAGCTTCACCAATAGGAGTAGGGTACCCTCCCACTTGAGTGACTCCTTCCTGCAGAGTGTGGCATTATTCTATCCCAGAGTGCATCAAATCTTCCAAATCCATAATGGCTGATTTTCCAGCAAGGAGGTAAGAGCTGGCTAAACACACCCCCTGGGATGGCTTATATCCCTGGCCTCTCCCCCTACCATCTGCACATACCTTCCTTAAGCCTAGCCCTGACTCTGGGTCAAGAGTGTCAGAGTGAAACTGAAACCCAGGCCTCCCCTCTGCCTTTGAAGATCATGGTTTACGACTCCACCCCCTGGCCTGGCATTCCTATAGACCAGCACACTGCCCTCCCAGGACAGTTGGTAACCCCAGGGGATCTTTATCACCTCTTCAACGCAGCCTGGCTAATCCCCTTAACTCTGACCAATCAGGGCAGACCAGTGAAAGGCTGAATTTGGACTTACAAACAAGAAAGTCTTATAACTTCTTGTATGTACACTTTAGGAGAAATTCAACAATATAATATCGTTGGATTTACTACCATTCTGGGAAGTCTTTGAATGGTCCGGCTAGTCCTCTCCTATCAACATTTATTAATCAATAACTTCCTACCATGTTAACCTATGGGCCATGGGGTTTGCAATGGGGAAAATGACTTGGGCCAGTTTTCTAGCACCAGGGCTTATAAAAACATATTTTATAAGTATTTCCCTAATTTCTACAGGACCCCCAACCCTTGGGCACTTAGGGGAGACTTTAGGGGTTCTGAATCTGTAAAAATATTGCAGATCCTCAATTCCCTGTGCTCCTAGCCTCAAAGTCGAATTTGGGCAGCACTTTAACACAATGTGGGGAGTGAAATGTGAAATTTCACTTTACCCAGGCATATAAAAACTCATTTTATAAGGGTGTACATTATAGATAACTGACCCCCCACCCCTGGGATATCTAGGGAAGACCCTGGGGGCCCCTAAAATGCCAAAACATTGTAGGTTATCCATTTTTAAGTGCCCCAAATCCCAAAGTCGAATTTGAGCACAATTTGCTTTTTAAAAGCAGTCCTGGCACCCAGGGCTGCTTTTAAACTGACTCCTGGCTTCAGCAGTGCACGCATGCATGTGCAGAAAAGCTGCTGGCCTCTAAACTGCCATGCCCCAGGATACTGGGGACTTCTAGGTAGTTTAAATCCCCTGCCCTAGTATATACTAGGGGTTTATGGGAGTAGGTCATGCCAATTACAGGGGTACCCCACCATACCAGAGTGTACCCTAGTGTATGTTGGGTGTCTTAACTGTATTCTAATGTGTTCCTTTCAGCTTGGCACTGGCCCTGGGCCTGGTTAGACAGAGCCAAGGGTCAGTCAGAGTCAGTTACCACCAGTTCCAGTCAGCAAAAAGTTGGGGGGTACCCAGGGCACAGGATGACTTTACAACATTCTTTACGAATGGAGAACTGTCATCATAGATTTACCTTGAACAGTTCAGAGGTTTAAATACTGCATACTTGTGCACCAGGAGCAGGATCAGTGATGTCCTAGTCTGAGATAAATAGTATTTTGGATCAAGGTGTAGAACCAGCCGTGATGCAGCCTTTTCCAGACACTGTAACTGGGCTTTCAGAATATTGAGCCTTGCTAAATACTGCAGGCAAACATAATCCTTAATGTAACCACAGAAGGAGCTGCTAGTATTTTATGATGCAAGATAGCCAAGGAAAAATTTACCAAAGCATAGTGAAAAATGAAACCAAATTGTAAAAATGCTTTTCTCCTTCAAGGGAATCTCAGTTGGTAAAGAGCACTGAATCCCAAAGCACTTTAATAAAAGTTAACATTACTACTTTTTCTTCACAAAACACATTACGTCACTATCCATATTGGCCGAATTCCAGTTCGTTTAAAAAAAAATAAAAAAAAATTCTAATTGCAGTTCAAAATGAGCAATTTCTTGGTGGATAGTGTCTTGTATCTTGCGTTTTCTGCAAAATAACAAAAATCTCTAATGGATAAACCCAGAGCTCACTCGACTATGGGTGCAACTGTTGAGAGGTATCAGATTTGCAGAGCAGCGGCTTCGAACGTTGGTCCGCTCGAGGCATTATTGACTTGTGACAACTTCTTGAGTGAACCCTCAAGTAGATCAGATCTCTCCGGGGAACCTGTTTGGGGAAAAGGATGATGTTTTTTCTCCTTTCACATTTCCATGGGATGTTCTTGCTTATTTTGCAAAGCTTATCAGAGCGATACCCTAAGACGAAGGTAAAATTACTTACCTGTAATTCTTTATAGGAACCAATTAAAACTCTCTTCTGTCATGGAAGAAAATATTTGTGCTGACAAGATCATGTTACTGTACAAAAGAAATGAAGAAACTCACTGATGGGGCATTAAGGGATACTAGTGGTATATGCTAACTTAAGAAGCAGTTTCAGTATTCCAATGTCTTCAGCTGCAGCTGATCTAGCTACATTGGCCTTTCCTCATTTTTCTTTTAAAAAGGTTTATATTTCTTATCACTTTTCTTAACCTGGTAACTTTTAAAGTATAATTGGATTAATAAAAATGAAATTTGACCAATATGGCTTACTAATAAGCAGCCAGAAATAAGATTTTGATTTCAATTTTTTCGGTTTCTAAATGTATTTTAGATTTGCTCTGGGATCTATACTCCTCTGATGGAAAACTGGGATTTCAGCTAAGTAGCTTCCTTCTTAAATAGACAGTGAAATGTGAGTGAATTGAGCCAAATATCAAGCAGGTTCTGTTCCACTCTGTTATGCACTATAGTGGCAACTAAAGTAATTTCAATGGCTGGTCTCTTCCGCTTTGGTGAACAGAATCTTTGAGCAGTAATCTCTTCCTTTTCCTAACTGGAACATATATCTGAAAGAGACAATTAGTTATAGATTCCTTACCAGGCGTCAGACTGGATCCAGAGAATTTTTCGTCAGCAGTACCCCTACGAGTCGAAAGGTGGCGTCGGTCGGCTCTGCGTTCGTCGTTGGCGTCGTGGTCGCCGGGATGAAGTCGCAGTAGCTACTTAGACGCCGCCCTCGCGCGCTGACGTCTGGTCTTTCTTTTTCCGCACCAGCCAGCGCAGACCAGGTGCGAGCAGTACCTCCAGTCACTTTTTGATCGACTTTTGTCGACACCGTTTTGAGTCTTCGACTCCAGGTGCGCGCAGGGATGCCCGGTTTCAAGGCTTGCAGTTCCTGTCAGTGACGGATCCACACCGCGTGTGCCTGTTTTGCCTCTAACCCGACCACGACTCCAAGTCGTGTTCCGACGACCGAACCATGAATCCGAAGTCTTTGCGTAAGCGGTCCCGAAAGCTTCTCGAGACCCGGCAGTGCGCTCCGCGCCGCTTGAGGTCCAGGTTGCGTGGGAGGTCGAGGGACCGGTCACAGAGCCACCACCACCAGTCCTCTTCCAAGTCTGCGCACTCCTCAGGTAAGTCGGAGCACAAGAAGAAGTCGAAGAAGCATCGTCGCTGTTCGGCTTTTCCCCGTCTGTCGGCCGACGCGACGAGGGATGCAGGTGTTGCCCCTCCCGCGGCTCCACGTGCAGAGCCCGCTGGGTCGATTTTGGAGTTTCCCTCCCTTCCCGGGACCCGGAGCGACCCCTGCCCAGCTTTGGAGTTTCTACGAAGCGATGCATGCCATCTTTGGGCAGCCCGACTCCGCCGGTGCGCCTTAGGGCCCCGCGGACTCAACTGGGGGCCCTGGGCCTTCGGCGGCTTCGGCCCCGGCACCGCAGGATCCCCTTGGATCCAGGCCTGGATCCGGATCGGCGCCGATCAACTTGATCACACCTCCCCCGGCGCCGATTCCACAGCTACCACGTCCGCAGCCGATGCCAGTTGTGTCCCCGGCCTCCACCCCGACATGGACAGGGAGCCGGACCGACGCCGGTTCCGGCTCAGACGGGTACTTTTGTGCCCCTGTTCCACCCTGGTTCTTTTAGGCCAGATTGGCAACCAGAGGATGGTGAAGAGGACTGGGAGGGGTCTGGAGACCCTTTAACTGACCAGTTAGAATATGATCTGGACTGGCGAGAGGAGTTGGGAGATGCCAGTGGGCTGGATACTTCTGCATACCTTGGCATCTTGTCTCCTCCTACCGTGGCTACGGAGGAGGGAGCTTCTTACGCAGTGGTGTTGCGTAGGGCGGCTGAGGCTCTCAACCTCTAGCTACCTACGGTGGCGGCCTGACCGGAAGAGGTGCTTCAACCGGCAGCGAGCTCTTCGGATCCCCTGCTGCTGTTCAATGAAGCCCTCTCTGACATCCTTTTGGGCACCTGGTCCAGGCCCAACACGGGGGCTCCTGTGGATAGGATGATCGCCCGGCTCCGGGCGACCCCTCTTTGCCTCTCCCAACACCCCTCCTTTGAGAGCTTGGTGGTCCAAGCCTCCAAGGGCGCATTCCCTAACGCACCACCTGATAGGGAATCCAAAAAGCTGGACCACCTTTGGAAGATGTTTTCTTCCTCCAGCTTGGGACTGCGGTCGGTAAACACTGCATGTCTGTTGGGCCGTTACACCCACTCCGTGTGGGATACGGTGGCGCAGGTGCTGCCCCAGTGCCCGGAGGAGGCCCGGGCCCTACTCTACCGTGCAGTTGCCGAGGGGAGAGACGCAGCCAAGTTTACCATTCGCTGTGGACTGGACACTGCCGACTCACTAGGCAGGACGATTTCAACGTCGGTAGCCCTTTAATGCTACGCCTGGCTGAGGTCAACTGGTTTCTCAGGGGATGTCCAAGCTACCCTTATGGACATGCCCTTTGATGGCTGTCACCTGTTCGGCGACAAGGCAGACAACGCGCTAGAGCGCTTCAAGGACTCTCGGGCTACGGCCCAGTCCATGGGCCTCTCCACCACCCGCCGTGCGCAGTCTGCTTTTCGCCCCTTTCGTGGTTACGGAAGGGGTACCCCGCCACGTTCCGCCCAGAACCACAGGCCGGCGCAAGCTGTTCAGCCCCTGCACGGCCGGGGACGTGGGAACCACCGCCGTGGTTCTGGGGGCCAGCGAGCGGGCCAGTCCACCACAGTCCCCTCTGCAGCAGCCTCTAAGCCCTCCTAGTCCGACCTTTCAGGGCCACCAATCTCCAGTGGGCGGCAGGATCTCCATCACCTCCCCCACTAGCGCACCATCACATCGGACAGGTGGGTTTTGCAGATAGTCCGAAGGGGCTACTCCCTCCCCTTCGAGACTACCCCTCCATCCATGCCACCTCAGCACCATCGCATGTCGGAGGATCATCTGGCCTTTCTCAAACAGGAAATTTCGGCACTCTTGGCCAAGGGAGCCATCGAGCGAGTTCCTGCCCCAGAAGTAGGTCGTGGTTGCTATTCCGACTACTTTCTGGTGCCCAAGAAGGACAAAGGCCAGCGTCCTCTCTTGGATCTCAGGAATGTCAACCGCTTCCTACGGAAGGAGAAGTTCAAAATGTTGACGCTAGCTCAGATCCTGTCTGCCCTGGAGACTGGATGGTAGCGTTGGACTTGCAGGTCGCTTATTTTCACATTCCCGTCTTGTCAGCCCACCGGCGTTACCTGCGGTTCACGGTAGGCCACGAGCACTTTCGGTTTACCGTGCTCCCCTTTGGCCTTACCAGCGCTCCTTGGATGTTCACGAAAGTGATGGCGGTGGTCGCAGCTCATCTGCGCAGATCAGGGGTTCCAGTCTTCCCCTATCTCGACGACTCGCTGTTGAAGGCGGGCTCGCCCCAGGCTGTCGTCTCCCACCTCCAGACTACGGCCGACCTCCTGCATTTGCTGGAGTTCACCGTCAACGTGCCGAAGTCACACCTGACTCCCTCTCAGAAGCTCCTCTTCATCGGAGCAGTTCTGGACACGACGCAGTTTCGGCTTTATCCTCCCGAGCAGCGAGTCCGGGATATTCGGGCTAGGATTCCAATCTTTCAGCCTCTATCCCGGGGTTTCGGTCCGGATGACCCCGAGGCTGCTGTGCCTCATGGCCTCCTGCATCCTGCTGGTCGATCATGCCAGGTGGCATATGCGGGCTCTGCAGTGGGACCGGAAGTTCCAGTGGGCGCAGCATCAGGGGAATCTGTCAGATTGCGTCCAGATCCCAGAGGGCACTGCATGACAATTGCAGTGGTCGCTCACGAACCAGGATTGGGTCAATGGCAGATTCCTCTCCCTTCCCCAACCAGACCACACAGTGGTGACGGACGCATCCCTTCTGTGATGGGGCGGCCACATGGGAGAGGCGGAGATCAGAGGCCTCTGGTCTCCGGCGGAGTCCGGGCTCCACATCAACCTTCTGGAGCTTCGGGCGATCCGTCTTTCACTCAAAGCATTCCTTCCCTCGGTCAAGGGGAGAGTAGTGCAGGTGTTCACTGACAACACCACCGCCATGTGGTACTGCAACAAACAAGGAGCCTCTGGACATGGCTGGAACATCAGGGCATATCCCTGGTGGTTCAACACCTGGCAGGCTCACTGAACGCCAGGGCGGACAAACTCCGCCGCAGGTGCATGATGGATCACGAATGGCGTCTTCGCTCTGAGGTGGTGCAAGGTCTCTTTCAGCAGTTGGGAGAGCCTTGGTTAGATCTATTCGCCACCGAAGAGAACGCGCAATGTCAGCAATTCTGCGCGTTGGAATCTCCAAGGCGGCACTCGCTAGGTGACGCTTTTCGTCACGAGTGGAGTTGCGGTCTTCTATACGCCTTTCCGCCTCTACAACTTCTGCCCAGAGTGCTGAAGAAGATCAAGCGCGACCGGGCCCAAATCATTCTTGTGGCTCCGGATTGGGCATGAAGAGTCTGATATCCCGAGCTGCTCAACATGGCCATCGATCCTCCGATCCGACTGCCTCTTCGGGAGGATCTTCTGTCGCAGCAGCAGGGGACGGTCCTCCACCCGAACTTGTCCAGCCTCCACCTCCTTGCGTGGAGATTGAGCGGCGGCAGTTGAGGTAGTTTGTCCTACCTCCTGAAGTCTGTGATGTAATCTTGGCAGCCAGGCGTCCCTCCCCTAAGATGGTATACGCCTGCAGATGGAATAAATTTGTGGCATGGTGCACAGCAAAGGCTGTGGATCCCCTTTCTACCCCTCTTTCTGAGGTTCTTCTGGTGCTCCTTTCTTTGGCCCAGCAGGGGTCTGCTCTGGGCGCTCTTAAGGGCTACCTCTCGGCCATTTCAGCCTTTCTCAGGCTACCTGATCAGCCTTCTCTTTTCAAGTCCCCTGTTGTAAATAGATTTCTTAAGGGCATTACTCATCTTTTTCCTCCTGTTCCCTTCGTAATGCCCCAGTGGGACTTGAACTTGGTTCTGACATACCTTATGTGCGCTCCCTTTGAGCCACTGCATAACTGTCCTCTAAGACTTCTCACTGTTGAAAACTGCTTTTCTGGTGGCCATCACCTTTGCACGTAGGGTGAGTGAGCTACAGGCTGTCTTGCATGCCTCCCTTTCTGTCTGTCCATCCGGACAAGGTCGTCCTTAGAACTTGACCTTCCTTTATTCCCAAGGTGGTTACTACTTTCCACTGTTATATCCCGCATAGATGCCCTAATGTAGATCCGTTCGTACATGCCCTAAAATGGACGTATTCATATTTACCCTAATATGGTCATATTCGTACTTGCCCAATTATGGTCATGGCCGCATATGCCCAATTATGGTCACAACTGTACATGTCCTATTATAGTATGATTCCTTATATAGGCATGATCTTTCACCTACATTGGTCCCAGCTAGTACACAACGAGCTCTGAGGGCTGAACGTTATCTATCCTGTGGTTTTGAATGCAGCAGGGTTCTTCCAAACAGGCCCACACTGTACTCATTAATTATGCATGGCTTTCTAAGAATACACCACCAGCATAATGTATGTACAAAGTTCACCCCTGACGTCTTCCTCATGTCCAATACAAACAATACTGAGGACCGAGACTCTTTAGGGTATAAATACATCACATCTTGCCCCGGTAAACCAGAGGGAACCGAGACTTCCATGCTGACACACTGACCAGAGACGCTGAGGCTCCTGCATGCAGTCACTCCAGCTGACAGTGGTCTGACACAGCCCTGACGGGGTGTCCAACTCGACCAGGACGGGGTCCCACACACTCTCTATTCAGGTATGGGGGTTCGACTAAATCCTAGAAGGATTCTTGGCTCTTAGGCTTTAGACCTACACACATATGCTAGGTACACTCTGGTACATCTAGTTAGGCATCGTAGGAGTACGCGCACTTGCATGATGCTTTTATATTCATGTATGTACTCCTGATTATCGCAATATGGTAGAACTGTTCTATCCTTTTGCTTTTATCGTACTGCTGATCATATATCTCTGCTATTGTCTACTTGTTACCGCAGCACATATATTTTACACTAGAATAACAACTGTTCAATAAATACTTATTGAAACGCCCGACTGTTTATTCTGTGTAACTCTCTGAGACAAACCGAACAAGTGAGCACGAGTGACTGAGCGAAAGGTAGTATATTGTTTCCACTATTCTGAGGAAATCAGGGTTGTCATGTTCGAAGGTTGCCAGAAACTAATCTCTCCCCGATAAAAGGAGACACTAGTGGCACTGCGAGCTAGCTAATGCAAACCAGGCTAACATATACGGTGGGGGTGCACGGAGTCAGTCTGCCACCAAGCCCGCAGTATATGTTATCCAAACGCGCAGGTCCTTCAGGGGTACTATAGGAGCTACACGACACCACATTGGCCAAACCATCACTTTGCCCACCTTCTTTCCGCATCCTTCAAAAGAGGCTCCACCGTCTGGATCCAAAACGTGCGCTTTCTTTCTACTTGGATCGCACAAAACAATTCCGGGTGGACGGCCAGCTCTGTCTGTTACGTGGGCGCTAAGAATGGTTGGGCCGTGCACAAACGGACCATCTCCAGGTGGGTCGTTTTGTGCATCAAAGCCTGCTATTCTTTGGCTAAGAAGGAGCCTCCAGTGGGGCTGCGTGCCCATTCAACCAGGGCGACGGCAGCTACTACTGCTTTGGGACGAGGAGTCCCCCTAAATGACATCTGTCAGGCAGCTACGTGGGCATCGCACACGTTTACGAGACACTACTTCCTGGACAGCCAAGTCCGGAGAGACGGCTTCTTTGGCCGTCCTGTTCTCCAGGACTTTCTGGTGTGAACTTGGTTCGCAGACCGACCTCCGGGGTTGGTATTGCTGGGTTATCTATTCTAAGGTAATGAATCTAGAACTGTTTCTTTCAGATGAACAAGTTACTTGCCTTCGGTAACAATATATCTGTAAGAAACGTCGGTTAGTTATAGATTCCTTACCGCCCCACCCATCCTCCCTGTTCTGCGAACTGACTTCTAGGGTTAAGGACATCCTTTCAGGGCCATAGTTTTGTGCACCAGTGGTCATTGTCTTGCATGGCTCTGCGCTTCTTGCGTGGAAAGTAGTGTACAGAACGGACGTCAGCGCGTGAGGGTGGCGTCTATGTAGCTACCGCGACGTCATCCCGGCGACCACCACCATCACGCAGACGGATGCGGAGTCGACCGACGCCACCTTCTGACGCGCAGGGGTACTGCTGACGAAACTTTCCGGATCTAGTCTGACGCCTGGGGGAAATTCTAAGGTAAGGAATCTATAACTAATCTATGTTTCTTACAGATCTATCGTTACCGAAGGTAAGTAACTTGTTCATCTGGAAGACATAGATTAGTTATAGATTCCTTACCGCCCCACCCATCCTCCCCGTTCTGTGAACTGACTTCTAGGGTTAAGGACTTCCTTTCAGGGCCCTAGTTTTGTGCACCAGTGGTCAGTGTCTTGCATGGCTCTGCGCTGCTGGCATAGAATTTAGTGTAAAAGAACTGACGTCCGTGCGCCAGGGTGGCGTCTAGGTAGCTACCGCGGCGTCTAGGTAGCTACCGCGGCGTCATCCCAGCGACCACGACGCCAACGATTAACGCCGATCCGACCGACTCCACCTTTCGACGTGCAGGGGTACTGCTGACGAAAAATTCTCCGGATCCAGTCTGACACCTGGGGGAAATTCTAAGGTGAGGAATCTATAACTAATTTATGTCTCTTACAGATATATCGTTACCGAAGGTAAGTAACTTGTTCCTTAGCAAGACACTCCAAGAGCTTGACTTAACCTCCAAACTGGGAGAACAGAAAAACTGCCACCATATGAGCCTGTCCATGTATGTCTTGGGGTAGGTTTTTAATTTTCATCTTTACTTATGGTTTTTGAGCAGATTGTCCATGTATTTCTGGACTTCGAAGATGCACTTTCAGAGTCAAACTATTTGCTATCGAGGGCTTTTAGCATAGTCAACCTCTGTCTTAATTAAACATGAATAACTCCTTAGTCTATCATATCGCCTCGTATTTAAATTATTTGTCAAATAGTCTTCATTTAACAATATCCTATGTGTGGGAAAATGGCTCCTGCTCAAGAGCAGTTAAGACTCCAAAGTCTTATAGCACTTGTTTCTGTGGTCTGAAAATAGTTGTATTCCTGAAAGAGTCACTGGTTTTGTGATGAGTGACCTCATTCAACAAATATCACTGTTCAGGAAGAAGCTGTTCCTCAAGGCAAAGATCTTGAACTCGAGGCATGATACAGGACTTCTGATGGAGGCTTCTGAGTTGCCTTGGACCCCCCCCCCAAAAAAAAATTGGCCTCCTCTGACATCCCCCTTGAACTTTGCCATTTGACAAGCCCATCTGTTTCCCTGGGTGAGCAACTAAGTTGACTGTCCCCATATTTAAAGACACTAGCATCATCTCTGGTAGTCTTCAAAACTGCATCACCCACTTGATCAGAACGACTGGTTCGGTTAGTCTCTGGCCTCATAGATCCAGGGTGGACATCTTCATAACTCTGGCTACCACAAAGGCTGCTATTTGAAAGAGGTATCTGCGTGAATATCCATGCATATGTTGGTAGAGGATTTCCCATGGGATAAAATTGATAAGTCTCATAATTTCCCCCCCCTGTCAGTGCTGCAGCTCACATTTTGGATCTGGCCACAGAATATTTGAAGCATCCTTGAGTTTGAAAGACCTCTTTCGGAGACTTTGTTTGGGATGTGCACTGATCAAAGTCTATGGTGTATACACTTAAGTGGATAGGCTATAAGAAAGTTTCAGAAAACTCACTACTGGTATTCAGAAAAATGTTTTGCTAATATCTCAACCCTCTAAAAACATTATTCACAGCAGCAAAAACAACCTTACTGCTACCAGCCTTAGACTGCCCAAGTGCAGAGGCAACAAGATTTTATTGTTGGCATGGAAGCCCCTGGCAACACCTAACTGAGTCTTGTTTTATTTATTTATTTTGAAAGTTTTATATAGCGCGAACATGACCACCGAGGGTATCTGAGCGCTTTACAGATTATGCAGCACGAAGGGTACAAGCAAACACAACAGAATGAACAAAGCGGCAAATTCAAAGTCAAACATTGTCCAACATGCTCGTGAGGGTAAAAGCAAACAACAGAATCAACAAAGCGACCAATTCAGTCAAAATTGTTCCACAAACTCGTGAACCAGGCGGCTGGGCAAAAGTCAATGGCTATGGACCCAGAATCGAAGGCAGAAATTTCTTCATCAGGAGCCCTTTGACTTCTTTTTTTAAGAAGACAGTGGAAGGGTTCACCCTGACTTCAGGGGTAAGGGAGTTCCAGATCCTCTGAGCCACCCCTGAGAAGGCTCGGTTATAGGTTTTTTTTTGGTTTTTTTCTTGAATTTTTGTGGTTTGAGCAAAAGGGTGCTGGCGCTTCTGGAGGCTCTAGAACCACAGGAGAGCTCCAGTTTCTGAGCGAGGTACAGCGGGGTCTTGAAGTGGATGGCTTTTTGAGCCATGCATGCAATTTTTAACTGGATCCGAGCTTCATATGGAAGCCAATTCAGGTCCCGCAAGTCCGGGGAGATGTGGTGGTATTTTTTAGTGCCAGTTAAAAGCCTAGCAGCGGAATTGAGGGTAGCCCTAAGAGGAGCAGTCTTCACTCTAGGCAGGCCGCACAGTGTTGCGCTACCATAGTCCAACTTTGAGATCACTAATGCTTGTACTGCAACCTTTAGGTCATGTGCAGGGAGAAAGGGTTTGAGTTTCCTAAGTATGCTGAGTTGGAAGTTAGCTCCTTTGATGAGCTAGCTGATGTGCTTCTGCATGTTCAGGCTTTTGTCAAGTATGATACCCAGCGATGATGCGGAGTCAACGAGGTGCGGTCTACAGTTAAGAGCAGTCAGCTGATTCAACCATTGTTCCATGACGAGAGATTGGTTGTGGGGTGAGATTAGTAGGAATTCCGTTTTAAGAGCATTTAGCTTCAGGTGATTACGTGTCAACCAGCTTTGTTTCCAGCAGGACTGAGTTGAGGGACTTAATGTCTTCGGGGGAGGCGATCTTCAGGTATAGTTGGGTATCGTCCGCATACATATGATAGTGAATGCTGGATGATTTTAGAATTTCTGTCAGAGGCTCCATGAACAGGTTAAAGAGCGTGGGGGACAGTGCTGAACCTTGGGGAACCCCCAGGGTGACCGGTGCAGGATGGGACAGGGATTGGTTCACCTTGAAGCTTTGGGATCTGTTCTGAAGGAACGAAGAGAACCAGTTTAGTACAGGCCCAGACAGCCCCATCCTGTGTTCCAGGAGGTCAGTTAGGTTATCATGTTTGACAGTATCGATTGCTGACGAAAGGTCAAGAAGGATCAATGGGCACGACTCATTGTGATCCAACATTCTAAGCGCATCATCCACGATGTGCGTTAGCGCCGACTCTGTACTATGCCCCGGGGGGAAACCAGTTTGGCATTGGTCCAGGAGTTGGAAATGGTCGATGTGATGACAAAGTTGGGCGAGCACACATTTCTCCAGGAGTTTTGCCAAGGTGGGGATGTTAGTGATTGGGCGAAAGTTAAGAAGGTCCGTGGGATCAGCATTTGGTTTCTTTAGGATCGGGGTAACTTGACCTGATTTAAGGCAATCCGGAATAGCACCTTGCAGAAGTGATGCATTGACGATCGTCGTCCAGAGTGATAGTAAGGAGGATCTCACTTCTGGGAAAAAGTTCGATGGCAGAGGGTCGTTGTAGTGATTGGAAGGTTTCAAAGTCAACATCATTTTGCGTATAGTGCATTCATCCAAGGTTTGAAACAGACTCCAACATGCATTGTTTTTGGGTAGGTAGGGCTGTGAAGGGTTAGTGATATCCAACTCTGAGGGGATGAGGGTGTTCAGTGGACTGCTCGAGAGGAGATCACGGCCCCTAGCGTAATTCAGTCTCGCTCTTAATAGTCTTATCAGTGAAGAAAACAGCGAATTCTTCACAGTTCGGCAGTGTCCCTTGACCCCGTGCCGAGAGGTTAGGATGATTGTTAGCTTGAGACTTGATGAGATCGAACAGTTTTTTTGGACGGTTTTTTGCTTGATCTAGTTGAGTTTTGAAAAAGGTGGCCTTCGAGCATCTGATGCGTTTATTGTATATGCTTCGCAGGGATCTCAAGTGACAAAGATGATCAAGGGAGGGATACGATCGCCACTTCCTTTCTGCAAGTTTTAAATTTCTTCTTTCAGAATTAAGACCATCATTGAACCACGGTTTGGAAAGTTTAGATGACATTCTTTTAAGCTGAAGTGGTGCCACTGAGTCAAGTACATTAAGCATTGAGTGGTTATAGTGGGCCGTAAGGTCATGGACATCCGACATGTTCATAAGGGGGTGGCAGGAAGTTATCGCAGAGCGCCATCAGGTCTTGCGAGTTGATGTTCCTTGGACATCTTTTCAACTGTTTTGGGTTCTTAGGTTGGGCTCTGCTTGCTCTTACCGATTCAAGGATGAGGAAGGTGATGCAGTAGTGGTCTGTCCAATCACATGGGAGGATCGACTCCAGGAAGATAGAGTTGGGCTTACCAATGACCAGATCTAGCGTAGCACCTTTGATATGCGTAGGCTGTCACATATTTGGATAAGGTTAAGGTCAAGTAGGAAGGATTTAAGGCTATTGACCACCACGTCGTTTACATCATTCCAGGGGAGGTTGAAATCTCCCAGGAAGATCTGAGTGCCCTGGAAATCAACGTTGGCCGAAATAATGTCCATGATCTGTTCAGTGAAGGGAAGGTTGTCGCAAGGGGGGTGGTAGAACGTGTGCAGTTTGCATGAATGATTGTTGCCCCCATTCACTTCAATGCAAAGGTATTCACAAGACGGCAGGAGGTCGGCATGAATGGCTTTCACTGTTAGATTACTACGATGTAAGCATGCGATGCCTCCCCCTTGACCACTAGTTCTGTCCAACCTAATGATATCAAAGTTGAGAGGCATTAAAAAGTCCAGGATGGGAGCGACAGTCATTTAACCAGGTTTCCTTCAACATTACAAGGTCAAGATCCTGGACAAGGATGAGGGCAATGTCCGCAGCGTGTTTAACAGCCGATCTGCAGTTTAGGAGCGCGCATTTGAGTCTAATGTTGGTGTCCGTTGGTGGGGGTAGAATGGTGGTGACTTTCGTGAGGTTGTTCTCATTTAAAGTTCTGGTGTTTCGCCTAGGTTCCCTGAAGGGATCAGTGGGGATTGATTCAATTAGATGCAAGTTTGATGGGGTGGAGGGAAGTGCCAGATCGTATGAAAGGAGAGAATGAATATCACTATCCGACAGGGAGGCTCTACATCTGGAGGGGCGAGAAGGGTCATTATGGTGCGGCGCGGAGGCCCAACTATGGGGTGTGGGATGGTGTTCGCTTAGGATAGGGGGAGGGAGGGCGCCAGGTACAACCACAGTCTGGGCGCGAGCGTAGGTGGTGATTGGTCGTAATGGAGCGGCTTAGTTTGGAATTAGCTGACATCCTCAGTGATGTGTAACAGGCTACGAACCTCTGACTTAAGTTGTTGTAGGCAGAGTGCAATCTTGTTAAGTCGGGCTTCAAATGCAGTGTGTGAATGGGAATGGGTGGCTAGGTCCAGGGGACCCTGCGGAGGAGAGCTAGTGGGGGCAGGGAAACTTGGGGCCGGTGGCGAGTGAATGGGCCCCGGGGAAGGGGATTCTGGGAAATGGAGCTGCGTGCTTGGAGGGATGGGTAGGATAGGATAGGGAAGGCGGGGACGGACAGAAGGCGGCCCTTGCAGGCCTGTCGGGATTGCGGGATGGGCTGGGGGAAGGGATCCTGGAGAGAATCCGGGCAGCGTTGAGCAGGGAAGCTAGGGGAGTTAGAGCTAGCTAACCATGAGGGGGGGAGCATGTATAATATCGTGATGACTGTGCAGTCGCGGCTCGTTCACCACGTGCATTGAGGTGGAATTAATATTCAGAATAGAGATAGCTAGAAGGGGGCCCTTCGGAGCAGATGTAGCGTTAGCGTCTGGTGGTGGAGAGGTGGGAGATAGAATTTGTATGGTCTGGGGAACCACTGAGGGGCCAGCCCCTCCAAGGGGGGCGGCACTGAAGTTGGCCACTGTATTCATGATGGTGGGGAAAAAGTTGTCAAACAACATTAGATTGCGGTCAGAGGCTTGGATAAGGATGGTTCCGTTTTTGTAAAGGGAGATGGTGACTTCAGCTCTATAGGCTGGGGAGGGCGCAACTATCACTCTGAGACCATGAGGAGTTTTAAGGGAAGTGGAGATCTTGAGAAGAGAGTAAATGGCCTTCCGCCATTGAGCATTCCGTTTAGTGTAGAAGATGAGATCATTTATGGTAACACTCTTATTGATGGAGAAGAAAGGGTCAGAGATAAGGGTTTCCGGATGGGATTTAAGTAGTCTGTTTGAAATTTTTAGCAGCATTTTTTGATAGGTTCGGGGGATATATGATTCGGAAACGTTCTGGCCAGCCGGCTCTAGGTTGGGAGAGATGCGTTTCGGCTCCATGCCAGCACCTGCCTTGTCTCCTAACCAAGGAGGCCTAGGTAAGCAAATAGACTGGGCAGAGGTCTGCGACGACCATAGGAGGCGCAGGTAGGCCAAGCGTCTGGGCAGAGGTCGGGAACGTGACGAGGGGTTTAGTGTGAACGCAAAGGGAGAGTGTCCTGGGGTTAGGTTGGGATGGGCAATTGCATGATATTTGCTAGCCACGTACCCTCGAGTTCATTCAGGTGGACTAACACCTATGAGAGCCAGATTAACCAGGGCTAGAAGATAGGAGGCTGGTGTGCAATTGAGTCCCACTTGCTAGCTACGCAATAGAATCACACTCGCTGGCTACGCACCCTCTGGTACCTTTGGGTAGACCAATACCTATGAGAAGTCGGATAATCCAGGCTAAAAGACAATAGACTGGGCTGTAATAACTAGGAGGCAATCTTGGATTTACATCTTCAAGTGGTAGGCAGTTCCGGCAGGCCGTTTCACGCACGACCTTAGAGGAAAATGACCATCTTCAACAGTGTGGTGATGGGGCAAACTAAGCAGGCACATGTGGGGATATATGTAAAAGAGCCCACTCCAAGATGGCCACCAAATGCTGGGGATGGAGCAAGCCCATTTCTCTTTCCATAACCGGCAGTACCTAGAGATCATGGAGGGGGTGCCCCCCTTCAGCACCAAAACACTATCCGAAGCGAACAAAATGGGCGCCCATCATGTAAACAACTGACCTCCGGGCCCACCGAGCAAGCCAGGACAGCCCAACAAGAATCTTCAAACCAGACCTGGCTCGCATGTCAACACCGGTCTGAAATATTGAATAGCTCTGAAGCCCAACTGCCCATCTTTCTCCTCACTTGTTACGGGCAGGCCGAAGAGGCATTAGGGGGGGGATCAAACGGGACCCCAGGAGAACAGTCCCAACGTGCGCATTACGCCACATGCTTCACCTGATCTCGACGTGTTCCTCCTCGCCATCCAGCGCGACGCTCTGGATCAGCGAGACGCTCTGGAATCGCAGCCAGCACGAGACTTTCGCCGCACCTCCGGCAGGACCTCTTCGCCATCCAGCGAGACGCTCGAGACCAGCGAGACACTGGAATCCAGCCAGCACAGTGCTCTTTCGCCGCACCACCGGAGGCACAGGCATTAATCTCCCAGTGCGGTGTCGGCGATTACGCCAACGGGTGGTTCCGTCACCACAGGCCCGCAGCACCGGACAGAGCTACGATCGGAAACTCGACCAGGGCTCATCAAGCAGCCCTTCAGGCGCCCAGGCAGAAGACACCAGCAATGTGGCAGCGTCGCAGGGCGGATCGGGCCATCTAGCTCAGAGATGTGCGCGGTGCTCTAGACTCTAAGCCGGCAGTGATCTCTCCCAAAGCACCTCAGGAGTCACGGGCCTTAGCTCCCAGTGCGGTGGCAGGCAATATCTCTTGCCATTTCCTTGTTAGTTGTTCCATGAGTTTTAAGTTCAAACTATCTGGTAGTACCATGGCTAAACATTCTGCAAAATAGGTGTGAAGTTAGTCGTCCTTCACCACTGTTTCCATAGAGTACACCGAATCCACTCTAAAACATGGAGTCTTCCGAGAAGAGGAAGCCCAGATTGTGTTGCTGAAGCAGGTGTTGCTGCCTTATTCAACACATCCTATTGAATTGTTGCAAAACCTGCCTAAAGTTGTGCTCGCTACGGATTCTTAGTATTGCACTCCATTGAGAACAAAACATCCCAGATTGATGGCCACTGCCCACATGTTGATTGGAGCTTTGTGAGTTTCGTAACTGTTAAGTTACTTTTGTGTTCATGAATATATTGAAACTAAGCTGCTTGAACAGATTTAAATCTCAGAAAATCGAGTTCTTAATACCTCAGATGACCCTATGCACTACTTTCATAACCAGGAACTGTTTTTTGAGACGTGTCCTTTGGCACTTCCGCCAGCCACAAAATGTAGAGAACACACCCAACATGTACATCTACATTAAATACAAGCTGGTAAAAGGAAAGTCTGAAAAAGGAATAAAGACCAGCAAACCAGAGTGTCTGAATGCCAGCCCTTAAACAAGGCTTCCTTCCGCTTCAAGTGACTGGATTTTTGCATATCCTCTTTAGGGTGCATACTTACATATTTCAAGGAAACCTTTAAGTTTGTAATATATAAGGAAGAACTGCTGCATGCACATGGTTCTTCTTTCAGCGTGAACTAATAAGACTTATGCACGTTATCCTTATACATACTGGGAGTGTCTGCACATCACATTTAGATCCAAAATAAGGTAATTGGTTCAGAAATCAACTTCTTTCTGAATGCAGACCAGCATTTCCTTGCCATCTCCAATTTATTGCGTTACCTGAGTAGTCCAGATTGCCTGCAGCAAGTCAGTGCAGAACCTCCAATACCTGGATCAATTTTGGGGACCCAGATGAAATCCTGTTCCTTCATTGTATGCGCTATACATAAAATATGGCTTTTTACTTCTGGTAATTATGTCCAACAATTGGCCAATATCCTCCCTCCTGAACTCAATGGTAATCTACATTTATTTAATTTGAAAAGCTCATCTGAACGACCCATCAAAGTAGAAAATTATTGGTGTGTGGAAGGACAGATTGAGTCTGTATGTGCAACCTGCACTTTCTTAAAACTTCCTTAATGTGATTGTGACCTCGGATTGCAAACCTCTGTCAAAGAATCCTGGTCTCTACAATAATCCACTTATTAGTCTTGGAAATCGAGGGCATTTCATCAGGCCCTTGAATTTATTTTTCCCATTTATGCTATTGAGACAGATGTCTTATTTGTACTGTTTGATTTGAGCACACCGGAAAGGGACAGGATGAAGGACACTATTAATTTAAGGTCAAAATGTTATTGATAGTTTTCCCGCCCTGTGTCCAAAATGCTGAAATTGATACATCTAGCTGAACTGCGGTAGAAAACAGTCATACTTAAGGTTTAATTTGTGAATTTGTAATGGTAAGAATGTTTCAAGACTTGTGAAATCAGCAGGTGTTTGTAAATGGAAACTAGAAGAAATGCTTGGACTTTGCATCCAGGTTCTACAAAATGGTTAGCAGTAAATGCCCACCTCAGCAAGCTAGTTGGGGAGCATTTTACATGCTTTTCCTTCATACCTTTGATTGCCAAAGTTATCAACAAATTGGAACAGTATAGTGCAGACGAAAGCTTTGATGGTGTGATACCTTTGGTTATCTGTCCAACTTGGCATTAGTGTTTGAATTGAGGTCTACTTTCGAGAGGATTCCCAAGTCCCAGTTTTCGATGATGAGCAGTTTTGGAAGAGACCTTTCGTTGATATGGAGTCTCGAATGGGAATGTTTTCTTGTCTGCTGCTGCCTTTCTTTGGCTCTTCCCCTCTGGGTGTCCTTAGAGAGTGAAGAGTTAGCGGAGGTAGATTGAACAACTCCTCACCCCTTTGAATGTCCTGAACCTACCACCTGGAACCTAATCTGTAGACTCTGCATTCTGATGTTCTGCCTGTCCTTCAGGGTCCTCCTCCTGGATAAGTTTTGGCCGTGGCTGTCTTCAAAATAATAGGCATCCGGGTTGCACCCTATACAAAGGTCATATGGGTCTGGTTGGGAAATGACCAGCCTGTGCCAAGATAAAAGCGCGGAGTGAAGAAATTCTGACTGAAAAAAATCAAAATTTCTGTCTGGAAAAATGAAATACACTACTGGTCATTGGTGACATGGTTTTGAAAAGATTTGAGAGGGATTTCAGTAGGAGGAAACTCTATAAGGTCCAGTTCGGTATGCTAGGATCAGTCTGCTGTGGGGCATTAAGGGACACTGGAGGAATGGTGAGGCCCTTAATGGCAGTGCCAGCTATCATGTTTGTGGCAGCCTCTCTGCAAACAATGCCCTTAATTTCCATTTTTCCATTTAAAAAGGCTTGTGAAAGAGGTTTCTATTCATTTTTAGCTAATGTAATAATTTGTTTTAATTGGATGTTTTTTGTAAAAAGAATGAAATGTCACCATTTTGGCCTCTTAATTGGCTAATTGTTTTTCTCTAAGCACTTTTTTTTTTTTTTTTTTTTTTAAAAAGTCTCGCGCATCGATAAATTTTAAAATATATTTTATACAGTACTCTGGAATCCTGCATCTAGGCAGGACAATTCATTACTTATGACCGAGTAGAATTTCCCTGGAAGCAAACTAGAGTTACAGGTAAGTAACATTAAGAAAGAATCCTAATAGAAATAGTTTACATTTTCGCCACTTTATACACAACACATTAATGAAATGAAAAACACGTACCTAATTCAAACTAGTTCAGAGGGCTGACTTGAAATGTTTCATGGAGGGTGGGAATCATATTGGTGGTATTTACTTTTTTCTCTCACTGAGCTGTTCTAATTGCAAATTATTCTTTCATACCGAAAATTTCTTTAGAATCTGCTCTAAATCACACTGAATTTTCTTTGAAAATCCTGCAATACAGGTAGTGACATGTTTTCCATGCTCTGTAAATTGGAAAGTTACCCTTTTTGGCTGATCTTACAAAAGCACTGTCTTTTATTGTGGCCTGGTTGAATTATACACCATTTCTTACAAGAAACCAAATGGTTTCATTAGATGCATGACCTCGCTTTCTTGATTCTTCTTTTTAGGAGGATTGATATATCTCCCACAGCTTTTAGAAAAGGCTTTGCTCATGAAGAAGCAAAGATCTCCAAGGAATCGGGCAACAAGGTAAAGTATTTTTTCTTAAACTATGCAGAATTGTTGCACATTGGGTATTATCTATAAAAACGTTGCTTTTCTTGCTCTCGACTTAAGTTTGTGTTTTTCTTTTAAGGATGTGCATAATTCTAAAATGATCTACAAAGGGTATAATGTTTATTAAATATATCAACACAACCTTTGTGAAGTGGTTAGAATATGGTAAAAATGAGCCCAAAAAATCAATTGATTTGAGCTTGAAAAAAGGATTTTTGGAACTCAAGTGCCCTGATGAGAAGAAACTTGTTGTGGTTGTTATTTCTGCGTGTAAGTATTACATCAATTGTATACATGCAATATTACCAACCATGTTTGCATACTCCATGCATGTCAATGGAAAACTGTTACAATTTAATGTCAGAACAAAGTACGTAATTGCGCATTAGATTTTTAACACCGTGCATATTTGTTTTTTATTGCTCCTTATTGTTTAACATATTTTTAAAGAAAATGTTAAATAATTTTTACTTTAAACTTTGGAGCCCAAAAGTGGATAGAAAGCTACTGGTATCATTCATGATAATCCTAATTAGTAATTTTACTGAAGTTGTTGTTTGGAGCTCGTTGCATTAAAAAAATGGTAATGGCTTCTATATTTATTTTTTTAATCCAGCAGGTGTCTTAACGTCTATCTTGCACTTGTGATTTGAATGCTCATTTTCTCTTGTTTGTATTCAGCATTCATAGCAAAGATCTGGATTGTACTTTTATTAGGCCATGTTGAATACAGTTGTTTGTTGCCAAAAATGCATTGATGGGGCAGACAGTTTAAACATTGTTTTTGCCTGTCATTGGAGCGGTGCACTTTTTTCCTATAGTTGTCCTTTGTTCAAGATGGTCCATTGATGGCCGGAATGTAAAATACAGTACTGAGCAAAGTTTATTCTTCCGAACAGAACATGGACTCTTGCCTTCCAGTGAGCATGCAAGATGTTTAATACCTTTGAGAAGAAGCAGGTGTGAAATTGAGACCTAATATAGGAACTGAGGGGCAGAATGTACATTGAGCTACTTTATTATAGCTGCTGTTATCACTTTGGTCTTTCTATGGATCTGCTTCCGAGCCCTTTATACTAGTTTTCACCTCTGTTCTCTCTGAGCAAGGTGGACTTTCTGCTAAAACTATCACAAATAGAAGTTTTCACTTCTAGCCAGTTTGCAAATCATTAGCTTGTCACCCCACTCCTATTCCAACTTTGTTGAAATGTCAGATAATCCAAACACACAAAGCATTCGGTATGGCATTCTGGCTTCTGCAAGCCTTTGCTTCTTAATGATTGTGATAATTTTGCACTTTAACAGTCTTTTGATTTTTGTTTTGTTTGTGTTCACAGTACTAATCACAGGTCAAAATTGTTTATCAGAGTATTGACTCCATACATTTAGTTGAGTTGAATTTATACTGCTTTATGGAAGATTTAGACTGATGCATTGCAATGGTGTTAAGTAGCAGTGTGTGTTATCCTTGAATTAATATTCTAACCCCTACTGAAAATTGAATGCATTTACGCTTTTCTCTGGTTGCATTGAATTTACCAGGTTTTGGTATGTTTATATGGGGTTAGATTAAGAGGTTTGGTGATATGGTCTGGTTTATTCTGAATAAAGTGCTTCTGCTTGGGTTCGCCCAAGGATATCTATTATAGACCATAATTTATTTTCCATTGTGTTATGTTATATTCATAGCACTGTTGAAAGAGGATGGTAATCTAAGACTGCATTTTGACATAGTGCCCTGTAATGTACTGCTCATCAAAAGACTACATCAAACCGAAAATAAGAACTTAATCAATTGTAGATTAATTGTGCAATGAGTGGTCTTCATGTGTACTCAAGAACACTGTGAGGTTGTTGCTTTTAATTAAAGTAGGATGTTCTGTAATCCGGGAAAGAGTGCAGAAATTGGCCCTTTTCTGAAAGGGAAACAATACTATCAATTGTAGCTGATTGTCAGGCATCAGGAGTATTTCTATAAACTCTGATTTTAACCAAAGTTGCACATTACCTTAACTCGATTCTGACATCGCAGAGACAAAATAATGTTGAAAGTAAGGGAATGATGGAGTAATTTAATGCAACTTAAAAAATTGTTTAACATAAACTATAAGCTGTCCAGAAAACGAAGGTTACCATTCTAAAATTTAGTGTGCAGTGAACTCTAAAATAAGGAGGATTCTTATAGTGATTTGATGCAGGAAAAAAATAATACATATGCCAGCTTTCTGGATGCCTGGCAAAGAGGCAGAGGGTTGAATGGTCTTGCTGGGACCGCTGGTAAAAATCTATTTGCTGTACCCACTCAAAGTTTGAGCACTCAATGTTTCTTGTGTAGCATTAGACATGGCCCCATTAAAGCAGCACCTGATGTTCTCAACCTTTTGTATCCTGAGTATGGTGCGTACTGTAGAATGCTTGACCTCGACCCGTAAGACTTGTAAAGCTCAGTTTGGAAATGGGTATTCATTATTTTTACTTATAATTCTGTTAATCTGTATGTGCCTTAGAGAGAAAACAAGCTGATTCAAAATTGCTCTTGAAATAATCCATTTGCCTGAACTCGTAGAAAATCTTCTTTTTCCATTCAATAATTGTTTGAACTGAGCTAATGCATACTTTGCTCTGCATTTAGCATTCCTTTTGGTAAATTAATTACCTTTAGCACTTAAAGTACCTGATAACCAGGGCCACTGGAATTATGCGATTGTGCGGCCATGAAGAATTTCGCAAAATTATAGTGGTGCCACGTACTCCCATCTGCTGCATAATCTGCAGATTTTAACAAAAAAAAAAAGTTTCTAGCTTATATGGTTCAAGAGTTACTAAAAATGCAGCGACACTTGTTGCTGCATGGTGGAAGGCCCTTTGCAAAGCTGAACTGATCACCTTTCTGTTGCTTATTGCTATATTTGGGTGTTAAATTGGTACTAATGAGGTGCAACAAATGCTCAGAAAATGCTACCAAGTTTAAAAATGACGAACAAATGAAGTAATACTATTCTAAAATGTGCTACATTATGCTGCATAATTTACCCAACCCTGCCGCATAATTTGGCCCTCTTGTGCTGCATAATTACAGTGGGCCTGCTGATAACCATGCATAATAATGTGGAGGACGTTGATCAGTAATCATAGACGCTTATGAGTTAGAGCAGCAAGAGTGATCTTAATATATCTAATTTTGCATCAATTTGTTCTCTCATGTTGAGCACAAAAGTAAAAATACCTTTGCAAAAACTAAATTGTTTCGCTTAAAAGTAATTGTTGCTCAAGTTTGAGCCCTTAGCCGAAATCTCACCTGTAAGTGGCCTTTTTTTCCAGACTGAAGGGAAATATAAGGACGAACCAGTGGAAAATGAACGGCGTAAAAAACATAAGGAGCACAAGCGAGGGCGTTCACGAGAATCCCCAGATTCCAGAGATTCCAGCCGTTCACGGGAGAGATCGGTTGAGAAACCTACCAAGTCCCGCAAGGGATCTAAGAAGCACAAGTATGTCATATTAGGACTGTATTTAAAATCTATTTCTAGTGTGACGTTTCAGAAGCAATGATAGTTTTTATTTTATTTTAAATGTATGCTAAAATCTGGTGCACCAGTAGAAGCTAAGTGCTTTCAGTAACTGCTTTTTGTGCCATGCCAATTTTGCCAGTCCCTACAGCAACCATATAGTAGTAGTCACCCATTAGTTTAAAATGCATGCGTGCAAATGCTTCTGTGCAAGTGTTAGGACTTTAATTTGCTGACGTATGACAGTGTGGCCTTCAGCCTGCGATCATTCACTTCAAAGCCATTTAACAACTTCTGTCCCAAAATGCAAATGAGCAGATTGGTGTCCCGAGTTCTGAAGCATCTAAAGTGGTTATCGGATGACTATAGCCATCTGCAAAGAATGGCTTGATTATCGATAAACAAGGGATGGATTGACATGGATGTTTCGTTAATATGTGGACCATCTTCAGGACAATGCTTAGCAATAACACAATACCCAGTAGTTTCACTAAACATAAAAGAAAGAAAATGGTTTCAGATTTACACACGCCTCGAGAGAATTATAAAATGCACCCCTTTCATTTATATATGTGAACATATCAAGAATCACTTGTATATTAGTGCGATAACTGTTGCCCTTAATCAATTATTAAAAGATAAAGAAATTCAGTGAACGTAGTTAAGTGTCACTCAAAACATGCCATATGTGCTTGCTCTCCATGCCACTGGAGTCAAGCTATCCTGGCTGATGAGGGGTGATACCCCGAAACCGGTCCTAGGATGCTTGGTTCCAGTCCAGGGAGGGCCTGGCAGTTAGGGCTGGACTGTTCCCATTGGGCACAGGGTCCAGACTGATTTGCACATGGCTGGGTTCAAACTGGAATGGCATGATGAGCAAAAAAACGATGGATTTAGGCCCAGATCTCTGTACTGGGGTGAATGTATGACATTGTTCTGCATTCTGTCCATCAACTGTTTTTGCATTTGTCACCCCGAGTGGGACGGGTATGCCCAGACGTGGGTCCCGTGCTCTCCATGCCACTGGAATCAAGCTATCCTGGCTGAAGAGGGGTGAAACCCCGAAACCGGTCCTAGGATGCTTGTTTCCAGTCCAGGGAGGACCTGGCTTGGCAGTTCGGGTTGGACTGTTCCCATGAGGCACAGGGTCAAGACTGATTTGCATATGGCTGGGTTCAAACTGGAATGGCATGATGAGCAAAAAAATGATGGATTTAGGCCCAGATCTCTGTACTGGGGTGAATGTATGACATTGTTCTGCATTCTGTCCGTCAACTGTTGTTTTTGCATATGTGCTGAAGTGCCACAATTTTAGCTTTGCCAAAACTAGTTCTGGAGAGATTTATATCCATGAACGAGACATCAAAAATTAAGGCACACCAAATAAGAATATTTTTTATGTCAACCTCACCAAAAATTGAGTTGTTTTAGGTAAATTGCCGAAAAGTTACAAAGAGATAAAAAAGACTATCCGACAATAAGAGAGAAACAGTACTTACCAAGTTCAGGATTTCAGAAAAGGCTCCAACAGTCAGAGCGCAAGGCACAGCTCTGTGGCCTTGGTTCCATGATACCGGCATGAACAGCAAGATGCTGTTGTGGAGGTGGCCATTTTTAAGTAGTATTTGAGTTTGAAAAACTAGACTGTGCATCGCCATTAGATGTGGCATAACGGTACTGAATCCCAGCCAGAAAAGTAAGTAAAACAAAGTACCTGGTATGCAAGAAAATTAATGATTACAGAGGAACATGATTACATCAACAAAAAGAATAATTACTTCATATATTGTGGCAGCTTTGTTTCAAGGTCGTAATCTAATTTGTACAACCTGATTCTTCAAGAATTAATTTAACATACTCATTTTTTTGTCCAGTTTTGTGGCTGTGATTTCATGGCCGAATCTTTATCCCATACTTATCCGCATTGAGAGGTTTAGTTGTTTTGAGTGACAGTTTGGTATGTTAACCTAATTTCCTTCTTTTAATAATTGTTTGGCAATGGTTATCACACAGTAATACACACGTGATTCTTGATATGTTCATGTGTATAAATGGAGTAGGTGCATTTTATCATTCTTTCTCAGCTTGTGTAAGTTTGAATCCATTCTCATTCCCTAAGCATTGCCCTGAAAATGGTCTTGCATATTCATTATTTAAGAGATCGAAATGTCGATGTCCATCCGCCACTTGTTTCTGTTTAATCAAGCCATTCTTTGTCAATGTGCAAGTAGTTTCTTAACTCGCAATTGTTCCTTGATTATTTTACTTCATTACAAGGGTGGATTGACGCTGTCTTTGACCTGGTTATGGACTACAACATTTGGGACGGCTATAGGTCACTGAAGTGTTGAATGCTAGAACATGTGTTACCCCACATGATGTTTTGTGTTATGTTTCTTGTTTACAAGTAAAAACCACTTTTATTTGTGCAGGCCAATATCTCTTTATGCCTTTTCTCTCATTTAGTTACTCAATATTAATAGCTGCTTTTTACATGTGATTAATATTGATTGTCAGTAAATCTGTCGGTAAGATATTGAATGTTCGCCTTTTCTGATATTTTTTTATGCTTACCCAAGTTCTCCAGGGGTTATCAGGTTGCTCTCATGTATTGTTGATTTCATGAGGGCTAGTATCCGAAATCACAATACAGAAAACTCCCACTCAACTGCCTTTTTTATTTCTTCCTGTTTTGTTAAACATCAATGAGATCTGACACACATCGCAATGTCATTCCATCATTCAGATTTTTTTTTTAATCCCTCATAACATTTTATTTGCATCTTTTTTTACATAAACGTAGAATTATATTTTTGTCAATTAATTTAAATATACATTTGGTAGAGCTTATGTAAATTGTTTTACAAAGTTCATCTTGCCTTCTACCGCCTAAGTTCATTTATTCGCAAATTCATACAATTTCGTATATCTCAACCTTTTGAATTCTGTGGACCCCCATTATATCATTACTGGAGTCTAGGGACCCCCACTGAACCATTACTAGAAGCCAGGGATCCCAGCCAAAGTAATTTCTACGACTTGAACGATAATACACAAATATAGAAATAAGTATACATCAAACAAATTCACAAGTTATGACATTTAATTCACAAACGCACTGAAAAAATAAGATTTTGATTGTAAGGTTGTATCCTTTCTAAATGTTTTAATTCTAAAAGATGAAGCTATGTGCTACGCTCTAGCATCACATCTTTTTTTGTGTTCCTAATGCATGCTCTTTTGTCGGCATTTGATACCAACTTAATTTTTAGCAGCCAATTTCAAATTCCTTCACATTTAAAGAACATGTTTACAATTTAATTTTACATTTTGCTTCTTTATACATATTCATCTGGTAATATATTTCATTTTCGAAGCAGTCGCTGACACAAAATGATCCACAGACAACTGGCTAAAAATTCCTCCCGTCCTGACTGTCTCCTTTCCATTCCACTCCCCCTCTCGCTACTACACCTCCAGAACCCAACCTCCCCCCCCCCGAAACTAAAAAACGTTGCATCTTGGACTAATTTCCACCCCGTGACTGAATTTGAAGTCTCTAACATCATAACCAAACTTAAACCGTCCTCACACACCAAAGACCCGATCCCTTCCAGTCTTATCCAAAATCTCAAACACATCATTGCCCCTTACTGGACCAACATCATCAACACCTCCTTCTCCACAGGTTGTGTCCCGGACTCACTTCAACTCGGTCAAATCACGCCTATCCCTAAAAATCCCAACTCTGACGCAAATGACCTGAACAACCTCCGCCCTATCTCTAACCTACCTCTTCTTTTCAAAGCCCTGGAAAAATGTGCTCTGCTTCAACTAGATAAACACATTAACAACTTCAACCTTCTAGACCCCTTGCAATCCGGTTTCAGAAAAGGCTGCAGCACGGAAACCGCCATGCTTAACATAAGCGATGACATCCACTCTTCCCTTGACAACGGTGAATCCAGCCTTCTCATTCTCCTTGACCTCTCGGCTACCTTTGATATAGTCAACCACAACTCCCTTCTCAACTCACTCAAGTCCCGCTTTGGCCTTAACGATCAGGTCCTTAAATGGTTCACCTCATTTCTCCAACACAGAACTCAACAAGTCAAAATGAACGACTGTCTATCCAACCCCTCTCCGGTGTCCCTAGGCGTCCCCCAAGGCTCTATTCTCTCCCCCTCACTCTTTAACCTCTTTATGGAACCTCTTACCCTCATCCTGAAACAAGCCGGAATCAATTATCACCTCTATGCTGACGACACAACTGTACTATAAGATTAGGTCTCATGCTGATGTACTTCATCTTAACCACACCTTAAACAAGATCCAACACTGGTTCCACTCCAACCATCTCAAACTCTACCCCAAGAAAACTGAAATCATCCTCTTCTCCCCTAAAAACAACGGACTCCCCATCCAATCTCTGACCTCAATGCACTCAACTGCTCGCTCTTTGTCAAACTCGGTGAAATCTCTCGGTTTAACAGTCGACAAAAATCTAACCCTCAATGATCACATAAAAAACTCTGCTAAAGGAGCTCTCTTCACTCTCCGTCACCTGAAGAAAATCAAACCCTTCATCCCACCTGAAGACTTCAAATGGGTCGTCCAATCCCAGGTACTCTCAAAATATGACTATGGGAATGCTATCCTCACAGGAACCCCCAAAGTCCACCTAGCCCCACTCAGATCTGTGCTCCACCTAGCAGCCAGGCTCATCACTGGCTATAAATGTTTTGACCACATCTCCCCAGCCCTGAAAGCTCTAAACTGGCTTCCCGCTGAAGGTAGATCCTCCTACAAGACAGCATACATCACACATAAAGCCCTACACCAGAATACCCCGCTGTACCTCACAAAAAAACTTTAAAAAGCAGGCAGCTCCAGAACGATGAGGAGCACAAACACTTTCCTCCTCATCCCCCCCTTAGTCAAAAAGAAAACCACTCAATCTCGCTCCATCTCTGGAAACGCGCCGATCAAATGGAATGCCCTTCTAAAGGAACTGCGTTGCAACCCCTCCTACATTGCCTTCAAAAAAGACCTTAAACTGCACCTCCTCGACAAATACTGGGGTCCTTAATCAGACCTTTGACCTCCTCTGACCCTACCCTCTACTTCACTCCCTCCCCTTCACCTCTCCCCTCCCCCCGTCTACCTCCCCATCCTACTCCCACCCCCCTTCCCTCCTCCCTCTGTAAACCCCTTCCGACTGACCATCCCAACCTGCTTTTCCCCCCGCCTTTCCTCGTTCGAAATTTCTGCATCTCCCACAGTTCAGCCCTTAATCTCTTCCTACCCCCAGCCTCTTTGTATGTAAGTGTATCTGCTCTTGCCATGTCTCTGTTTATTAGATCTCATCGGAACGTTTTTGTTTTTATTTATTGTTTATATTGTATTTTGTTTTTGAGCAACTCTTGAAATCTTGTTTTTCACACATGTAAAGTGCTCTGATACCTCCGGGTCTAGCCAGCGCTACATAAAACCTTTCAAATAAATAAATTGCTGCTCTAGATAAAATTAAAAAAAATTGCTTCCCAATCTAAATCAGCCATTTTGCTGCATTTTATTCAAACTTATCGTACATTCTTGCCCCTAGTGGATGAACCTAAAATAAGCTTATGTTTCAGTTTCTACTGCCCCATTCTGCCACCTTCTTTAGGACCAGCATTCATTTAAGATACTTGGTGCCGTGCGGAGTTCAATGCCTCTTTTATCTACAGTGCATTATTCCAGCAATCTTTTAATGCTATTTTCATCATATATCGTTAAATATTACATCTAATATTTCATCCATCTTCTATTTTATCCCATTGTTTCAACTCTCATTCATATACCAATGGCAATCAAAACCACCACAGGAACCTAAAAAGAATATGTGCAACCGTAAGCTCATAAACAACTGTAAAACTAATGACAACTAAATCAGAATTCAAAATGTAGAGAATGTAATAGCAGTGCTCTAACATCCGTTTAGTGATGGCACACATTACTTACCCAACAGCAGTGCTCTTGCATAAAATCAAGCAAAGCACACTTGCTCTGAGACCTAATCTGTAGGGTAATTGTTTTCCCTGCATTGGAAAGATTAGCTTTCACTCCTATCAAAGGAAACAACCCTGTGAGGAAACTCAAAGAATATACTGACTAAGCTTGTCATAGAGGCTCATGCACTTACTTGTATGACCAATATTTAAATGTTTTAACAAATCTCTCTTGCAACCATATATGACTAAATCCAATTTATTTGCTGGATATACAGAGAATAAATGATATAAGCCACACCACGAGGTTAGTTATCCATAGTGGGCACCTGCGAATCGACAATAAAAAAAATAAAAAAAAGCAATTGTCTGAATATATTGACTTTTTGCGTTTGTGTAGAACCTGACTTCTTAATGTCCAATGTTCCCTAAATCATATCTATACATCATATTAATGGCAAACTAGATTAGAATTCTTGAAGACTAAAAACAAGTCCCGACATTAATGGCCTTGCGTCCCATTGCTCTTCTAAATAAGCTTATAAAGTTAATCGCAAACTGTCCCAGCTTCATAGCCTCTCATGTCACATAGCAATGATGGTCGGTTTGCGTCCTACTTCCCTACCGAACCAAAGTCCCTTTTCCTCACTTTTCTTTCAGATATTGCACCTAACTAGAAGGTTATGGCAGCCTCCTCTTCCTCCTTAAACACTTCCTGTTCACTTTTTGATTCATCTGGTTGATATGCGTTCTTGATCTGTTTCACATGATAGTCTATTCTACCCCGGCGGCCATTACGAAGTGCTGAAATAACCGCCAATTAGTCGTAGCTTGCCTCACTGCTCAACCAGAAAGAGCGAGAAGTACAAAAATAATTTTTTAGGTTTCGCCTGCACAGTGCTTGCGCTGTGCTTGTAACATCTTGTGTATTAAATTTATCTTAAACTGGGGCGTACATCCCGCCCTTTGCTTTTCACTGGTTCCTATGCTTGACATTTACTTTTCCTCTATTTCTCTTGGCTGTAGCACCCTGTTTCCTCGTGTTCCTCTCCTGTGCTTACCCTATCAGTTTTCTGTTGCCGAAGTACTGTTTACATCCGCTGTTTGGGGCACTTAAAAAAAATAATAATAATAATGTTTTCCCTGCACTTGCTCTGTGCTTGTTTACCTAATCTCCCCTGCACATCGCATTTACATAATCATTTTCCCCCTGGCTGCACGCATTTCAAGCGTGCATGTCGACTCCGTTTTTATTTTTGTTCATTTATTTCGTGAGGTTAGGAACGCATCGTGCTCGAAGCCTCGCTTACAGCCTTGAGCTCTGCCCTCCGCAAAAGCCTCAAAGTTTATTTGTTTAGGAAGGCCTTAGGAAAGATGGCTGTGCCCTTGGTTAGTGGAGTGCTGCGGGCAGCACGGGCACCGAAGGGACCGGTTTATTGCAGTCGCCTGCTGAGTATTTCTGGTAAGAGGTTTGGACTGCGTTCAAGGCCAATACTCTTCTCGGGGAACCACAGCCACTCTTGTTCATCCTAAGAGCCTGCTTAATGGAGAACTTCTTTCCCTCTTTCTGTTCCTCTCCATGGCAACCAGCGAGTATGAGCTGCCCCTCACAGACCATACGTTTCCACAAGGACCCCATCCCATTACAACATACCCAATCCATCCTGTCAGAAAAGCACGCTCCACTGAAGAGCATACGTTTTTCTGGAATAAAATTGTCTAAAACTGCCTTTATTCCCTTCCCCCTTTTGTGGAGCACAATGCACTACACCTTTAAGAGCACTATGAAGGGTCCCAGGCTACTGCTAAATTCACACAAATGCAAACTGAGCATGAATTTCCATTCTAAACTAATACAGAAGTATATGCACTATTCAGTCCGGTATAAGTGTTGTGCCCTTTTTAGGTTTCGCCTGTACAGCGCTTGCGCTGTGCTTAAGATATCTTTTGTATTAAATAAGGAATCTGATAGAGACTACTAGCCGCAGATTCCTTAACTTAGAATTATCCCCAGGCGTGAGACTGGACCCGGAAAACTTTCTTTGCCCCAACATCTCTGCGCGCCGGGGGGCGGTACCACGCGACTCCGCGGGCGTGACGTCAGCGAGGTCCCATAAGCCCCACCCCGGCGCGCTGACATCAGTTTCCTTCTTTTCCGCGTGCAACGCGGATCCGGAATAGTGTCCCTGACCTGTTTTCAGGCCTTCTTTTCACGCTTTTGCGTTGTGGAATAGTGTGCGAATGCCTTCGGGCTTCAAGACGTGTTCTTGTGCGCGTCAGATGTCGGCGACGGGCCCTCACCCTATTTGCATGTGGTGTTTGGGTGAGTTCCATGATTCTACGGACTGCGACGCTTGCCAGCATCTGAAGCCGAAGTCCCGGCGGGAGCGCCGGATGAAACTCCTTTCGGCCTGCTTGTCCAGATCTGTGTCGTCACCGCGTCCATCCCCCGCGGAAGGGTCCAAGAACCGCCGCTTCCGACATAGTCTTTCACCGAGGCCCCAGGGGCGTCGCTCGCCCGCTGGTAAGTCTTATAGCTTGTCCCCGTTCTGCGGAGGGCGCAGGTTCTCCTCGGGACATGCGGCCTCGTTCGTCGCCACCCTACCTGCTGTTTCCTGGCGTTGGGGCGACGAGGGCCCAAATGGAGGCCTATGCTGCGGCTCTGCAGGCTTCCTTGGCCTCTCCTCCTCCTCCTCTTCTTGAGACGTCCGCGGATCCCTTGCCACGTGCGGGGCCTTCCGCGGAGTCGCCGGCGGCTCCGGCGCCGATTGGTTCGGCTCCAGGTTTTGGGGGTGTGGTGTCGTCTAGGTGCGGCCCTACGGGGTTCCCCTCTTCGGCCCACGGCGCCTCTGCCTTGCAGCAAACCCCCAAGGGGGTCCCTGTGGTGTCGCAGGAGGTCACCGGGACTCGCGGTTCGTCCCAGAGTCCCCCTCGGTCCTCTGGGCAGGCGGCGGCCTTGCTGGAGGCCGAGTCGACGCCGCTCAGGTGGCGACGGCTGTCGGTGCCGCGGGTGCTGGCTAGGGGCCGGGGCGCTTCCCCGGGTCCCTCTCGGCCCTCCGCGCCCCCATCCCATTACAACATACCCAATCCATCCTGTCAGAAAAGCACGCTCCACTGAAGAGCATACGTTTTTCTGGAATAAAATTGTCTAAAACTGCCTTTATTCCCTTCCCCCTTTTGTGGAGCACAATGCACTACACCTTTAAGAGCACTATGAAGGGTCCCAGGCTACTGCTAAATTCACACAAATGCAAACTGAGCATGAATTTCCATTCTAAACTAATACAGAAGTATATGCACTATTCAGTCCGGTATAAGTGTTGTGCCCTTTTTAGGTTTCGCCTGTACAGCGCTTGCGCTGTGCTTAAGATATCTTTTGTATTAAATAAGTATTAAATAAGTATTAAACTGGCGGCGCCGCGGGTGCTGGCTAGGGGCCGGGGCGCTTCCCCGGGTCCCTCTCGGCCCTCCGCGCAGGCGGCTGCCTCGTCGGCGGTTGAGTCGGCGCCGTTCTTTAGCCGCCCCGGCTCCGACCCCGCCCCATTCTCCTGGGGCGCCAGTGGTGGTGGGGGTCGACTCGGCGTCCCCGGTGACAGCACCGGCCGACGTCGCACTGGCACCTGTGGCGGACTCCACGGCGTCGGGCCGTCGACTCTTCTCCAGAGGTCCCCTCCTCTCCGGATGTTTGTCAACTTTTTGTCTCCTCTTCCCCGGAGACGGGACGCCGCGTCGTTGCTTTTTCCCCGGCGTCTTCCAAGAGGGCTCTTCGCCGTCCCCGCGATCTCGGCCTTCCCCGGAGGCACCTCAGGCCCCCCACTCCGTGGATCCACCGCCATTCAGGGGCTGGCCGTTTTTTCCTCCAGCTGGACTCTGGGATGGCCGGCTTAGTTTACAGCCGTCACCCACGGAGGAATTGCTCTCTCCCCCACGACGCCCTACGGAGGCGAGTGCAGCTTTTGTCCGGGCCATTTCCACGGCCGCTGGCATTTTGCGCATGGGGGACCCCGGCACCCCATTCCCTACGGACCATTTGTTAGAGGTTCTCCATCAGGGCTCTGGTGGACGGGAGCTGCTTCTTCCATTCGAAGCTTCGCTCCATACTTCTCTTCTGGGGGCCTGGGGGTGTCCTGCCACGGGTGATCCCATGCCTCAGCCGCTCGTACATCTCCATCGCCCTGCTCTGCACGATCCAGTCTGCCTTTCTTTCCACCCTTCTACCCAGGGCCCTCTTCTGCAGACTGCTTTTCCTTCCTTGCCCTTGGTGTTGTTTCCTCCGTCACGGGAGGCCCGGTGGTTGGATTCGTGGGGGCGTAACATCTTTGCTTCCTCTAGTGCTGCTTTGCGAGCGCTCAACACACTTTGTGTGTTGGCCAGGGCTACTTCCAGTCTGTGGGATTCCGTGGAGTCCCTTCTGTCTGGTGCCTCCCCGAAGGTGTCCGCGCTGATCTGCGGCCCCATGTGTTGGATGGCCGGGAGTTGGCCGAGTTTATTCTTCGTTCGGCCTTAGATGTTTCTGATGCTCTCGGCCGCGCTATGGCAAGTTCAGTAGCTCTCCGTCGCCATGCTTGGTTGAGGGATGGTGTTTTTCCGGAGAATAATAGGGAGCGTCTGGTTGACCTGCCTTTTGATGGAGTTCTTTTGTTTAACACCCATGCGGACTCCGCCATTCAGCGGCTTCTTGCGGGGCTCCGGCCTCCTCCCCCTCCCCCTCCGTAAACTTGGCTTGTCGGTCCTCTGGTGCTTTATGGGAGGCGTTATCCCACCTTTTTTTCGGGGGTCTAGTGCTTCGATTGGCCCGGTTGTGTGTTCCGTGTGGTTTGGCGTGCCTTTGGGGTTTTTAGGTTGGCCCCTCTGTACTGTTGGCTGCTGGTACAGCCCCCTTTTGGCTTCTGTGTCTTTTTTGGCTGATTGGCAAGCCGTCTGTGGTTTTACCTGCTGGTCCTTTATGTTCTTGTCCTCTGCTGCGGAATTTTTCCCCAAGAGGTGTTCCCATGTTTTTCTTGGGACGTATCATGCCCAAAGTGGGGTACTTGTAGCTATTCCATAGCTCTGTCCTGCGCTGGGGAGGTGTGGATGCCCTTTTGTCGGGTTCCGTGCCTTTCCTGGCATCACTGTATACCGCTGGTGCGGTCTCTTTTGTCTTTGTCTTGGTGCAGCTTGCGCTGCTCCAACGTCTGTCATTCTCAGTGTTCGCTTCATCGCTAGACCAGCCTGGCATACTGTCTACGGCATCGTGTTGTGGCGTTTCCACCTTCCTGTCCGGCGTTTCGGCCTGGTCCTCTGTCTGGTGTTCCAGGGGGGCTAGGTTTCTTCTGGCTTTCCTGTGTTCTGGTTGCCGGCTGGTCCGTCCTCCGTGTCTTCCCTTTTTCTCTTCTGGCTGGTCCCACTTCTTTTCGTGGGCCGGTGTGTCTCTCTGGCACGGTCCCCCTTTGGGGATTGTTCTGGATTTCCCTGGCCGCTGTCCTCTGCTTGCGCCTGGCTTGTTCTGGGTGCACTGCTCCATGGTGTTGCCGGCTGCGCATGCCTGCTCGTTCTGGTCC